>CM046852.1:7225920-7288420 GCA_025618425.1 Heliocidaris tuberculata
GAACTATTTTAGTTGTGAACTTCAAACTTGATACTAATATATTTGCATCACCAAAGTGAAACGGAGTGATTAGGTGATTAGGTTCAGTAGGACAAACGTCATAGAGGTCAATGTGCATGAAATTAAAGATTTGTTAATTTTTATATCTCAACTATTGTGTATGCATGATTAGGAGGAAATAAAGTGATCATATTTTGGGGTTATTAGTTCTAATGTCAAAGAGGACAATTTTCGTGTAATTGTATGCTTTTTATTATGTTCATCACATTATTTCAAAAACAAACTAACTGAAGTTAGGCGGAGGCGTATAGGAGACGCAGTCGCAGTGATCTCCTTTTTTTTCTGTTCTGCTTTGATTATAAAACATTTGATGTGAGTGTGAACTTTCAAAGAGATGTGCAGCATCCTAAAGATGTGATGAGTTTCCAGGAAACCCTGCATAACAGTTAGTATGAATATAGACATAAGGTAACAGCCAGCATAACAGAAATCACATTGTATATCCAATCCCACACTATAAAAGCATGGCCATCAGAGGGATAATTATCGTTTTAATTCCCTTATTTAACCCTTTGACTACTGAATACTCTCATTCCCATAGGTTGAACACAGGGACCACCCGGTTCCCGTAGGCAATGGGTTAAGGCGGTGGGAAGCCAATCCTAACAATTATTCTATTCACGTTTCAGCGATAAGTGAAGTCAATTTCTATTTTTCTTTCAATTAAAAAATGCTTACCTCAGTCAATATCTGTCTACGCTCAGCAACCTCCGTGATTACGATAATCACCCATGTAATCACCCCTCCCCCCACAAACACACGGCTCCAAACATATACTCTAGAGGGCATTATGTTTTGATGGAGGGGCGTAGCACTGCTCAGGAAGGGAGAGGGGCACGTGAGGAAAGGAGAAGAGTAGGGAGCAAGAGAAGATGAAATAAAGAGAAGACAAAGAGAGAGAAAGAAAGAGGAATGGGAGGGGCTGTTATCACTACACGGCACATATGATGATATTCCATCTCGTCAATCAGAAATACAGATAAATTATTTAAATTGAACGAACCACCCCTTTTTTACGTTTTTTAAAATCATACCAAAGGGTCAGAAGAGGTCATCTACTATTCTTTTTCTTTCTTTCTCCCCATCTCTCTGTCTTTTCTCTCTCTCTCTCTCTTTCTCTCTCCTTCCACTCTCTCTCTCCTTCTCTCTCTCTCTCTCTCACTTTCTTTTTTTTTAATCTATCAATGTTTTTCTTCTCTCTCTCTCTCTCTCTTAAATCCCTTAAGTGAAATGCCTGATTGAGTATGAATACAATAATCTTTCCAATCAACCAAATGTCGGGATATTTCCCTTGATAGCCTCATTAACCATAATAGTCAACATGGTCGAGAAGCATCAGGTTGTTGAAAAAAAAAAATTCGCGGCCGCAGGGGCGGATCCAGAATTTTGTAAAAGGAGGAGGGGGAGGGGACACACAAATATCCCACAAATTTCTGACAAGGAAAAAAAAAGAAAGAAGGTTATCAGAATGGTTGGGTCCAGTTTTCCTCCAAATTTCTCTAACAAGCAAAAAAGAAAAAAAAAAAAAGGGGGGGGGGGGTTATTAGTTTCAAAAGGAGAAGGGGCACAACTTAAAAAGGGGGTACAATGTATACCTTTCTTTCAAAGGGGGGGGGGGCACGGACCGGAAGTGCCCCCCCCAAAAAAAAAAAATCCGCCACTGCGTCTTTAATACAATTTAGCTTATTGACAGATGACGCAGGCCATCCTATGAGCCAAAGCTTTCAGCTTTCATCTTATTTTTATCGTCAGCTTTACAATACTATTTTTTTTAAATCGGTAGCAAAGAGCCTGTCTTTCTATTCGAAATGACTTCGAGTGAAAATAAACTAATAAACCAGGGCCCTCTTGCATAAAAAGTTGCGATTAAACACAAGTCCCAAATACGCGATCCTGATTGGTTGAAAATCCAGTTGCGTTTATTTTTTGAGTTGCGTTTAATCGCAACTTTTTATGCAAGAGGGCCCACTTCGTAATTACAGTATTTGCATGTACAGATGCGCTTGCGCGCACAAATTGGGATCATTTCAGGGTCATTTCAGGGTCATTTGTACCATGTTCTAATTATGAACCGGATAATTAAAAACTTGCAAAACTGTGGTTCTTAACGATTTTGACCCGCACAGGGGGTGACTCGGGGTTTGTATAAATGTGTAAACTTTATGTTCAGTTGCATTGCAAACACCAGTAATGCATGGCACATTAAAATAAATGTAGGCTATTTGGGGGTAACGACGTTGACAACGAATGCCGGATGGGGTCGTGGGGGTGGGGGCAGAAAACATACCATGTCAAAAGACAGCATCGACACAAAAAGAAAAGAAAACAAAAACAAAACAAGAAAAACTTAAACGTTGTTCTCACGTTGTTTAGCTCTTTCAAAACCACATTTTCAATTTGGGATCGCGAGTTGGTCTTCTAGTCGACTCTGTGGTCTGCCTATAATGACCAAGAGTTCAATCCGGAGTCACGTCTTTCTGACGTTGTCGTTTATTGTCGGTCCCCAGACTAGATTTAATGATCAGATCTTTTTTTTTTTTTTTTTTTTTTTTTTTTAACACAAGCACACAATTATTGTATCAATAATGCCTAAAGCATTTTCATTTACTTGAAGTACGATAAAAGAGCAATGTGAATTAAATGACTTGCTCAAGGGCAAAGGTGCCGACTGTGCCGTGCACTGCTGAAAAATTAAAATACACCCCCCCCCCACACACACACACACACACATACATAAATGAGTTGTTCCAACGGTCGGCTCTCGAGTCCACCTACAAACAGAATGACCTAAACTGTGATTCCAAACCGAATTCAGAAGCGTTTTTCGGAAGTGGAAAAAGGTCAGTCTCCTAATGTAAATAAGCACATCTTGTTGGTACACATCTGTCAAAAATATTAACTAGAATAATATATTTTTAAAAGATATTACGCACTCACAGTTCAGTTCAGTTCAGTTCAGTTCAGTTCAGTTTATTTATTTCAATCATAAAAACAATATAAAAGTAGAATACAAAAGTAACATGAGTCAATCATAATTATACATTTGGAAATTACGATGAAATGGGAGACTATAAGGAAGTTTGAAAAACTTGTAAACAATAGTCCCCTGATATACATAGTAAATAACAAAATTACATGGTTGTAGTGTACACATTACTGAGGGGAAAAAAAATCTATATGATATTAACACATTAGAAATACACATCGATCAACACACACACGCACACACACACAGAGTACATACATGTAGCATGGTAAAAAAATATAACAGTGAGTAGATTTGAAAGAGTTAAGTAGAATATGAAGAGATCAATTGTCTCTTCAAATGAGCCTTAAATGAAGACAAAGTAGTGAATAACCTTAATTCATCAGTTAATTCATTACAAATACGGGGACCATTATGTCGAACAGAGTTGAGCATAGACTGGGTAGAAACCTTTTGATAATGATAATTAAAACAAGAGCGAGTATTATATGAGTGAACAGATTTATTAAGAATAAACATTTGGGAAACTCTCTTAGGTGAATTATTCTTAGAAACTTTGTACATCATGATAGCACTTTGGATTTCATGTATATCATAAATATTGAGGGTGTTTAAGCGAAAAAACAAGGGACGTGAATGAGCTTGGTAATGAGAGTTGGTACAAATTCTTAATGCTTTCTTTTGAAGTTTATACAGAGGTTCTAATATTGTTGTCCCCACACCGGCCCAGGTGATATTACAATAATGTAGATATGGCAAAATTAAGCAATTGTATAACATGAACAATACTTTTTCAGGTAGTGTTACACGTAATTTACAAAGAACACCAATATTTTTAGCTATTTTGTTTGTGATATATAATCGATGACCCTGAAAAGATAGAGTGTCATCTAAGAGGATACCAAGAAATTTAACTATAGAACAAACATTCAAATTTACATCATTTATAGTTATTTTTATATCACTAACATTATAAGGATTAGTTTTACCATGAAAATAAAGTACACTTGTTTTGTCATAATTTATAATCAATTCATTAGCATTAAACCAGTCAGCAACTTTTTCTAATTCTTTATTTACTTCTGTAATTAATTTACCAAAATTATTATGAGATGCAATAATATTAGTGTCGTCTGCAAACAAAACAAAATGGAAGAATGAGGAAACAGAACTAAGATCATTGATGTAAATCAAAAATAGGAGAGGACCCAGTATGGAGCCCTGTGGGACTCCACAATGGATCCTCTCTCTGCGAGAAACAAAATTATTGTATGACGTAAATTGATAACGATCACTTAAGTAGTCCCTGAACCAATCCCAAGCAATACCTCGTATACCACAATTATTTAATTTAGTAAGGAGAATATCGTGATTAATAACATCAAAGGCTTTGGACAGATCAAGAAACAAGCCCAATGTATGTAATTTATTATTCAATTTATTTAGAATGTGATCGTGAAGGTCAATTAAAGCATGTCCACAAGATGAATTATTTCTAAAACCATATTGAGAATCAGTCAAAATATTAATTTTATTAATATGATTTAAAAGCCTATTGTAAATTAACTTTTCCAGTATCTTAGAAAAGCAGGGGAGTAATGTTATAGGTCGGTAATTAGAAAATATGTGAGGGTCACCTTTTTTAAATATGGGTATAAGTTTTCCTACCTTAAAATTCAGGGGGACTTTCCCTGACAAAAAGGAAAGATTACATATATGAACAAGTGGTTTAGCAATGAAATGTATAACATGTTTTATAATATACTGACTAATTCCTTCAAAATCTCTGCTTTTAGTTGAATTGAGTTGCTGAACAATATTTATTACTTCTGTTTCATTGGTTGGGTGAAAAAATATTGATTTGTCGCAGGGACCTTGTAGATATGAACTAAAATGACATTTAGGTTTCTGAATATGTTCAGATTTAAGTTTTGTAGCAATACTAGAAAAATAAGAATTAAATTCGTTTACAATTAATTGACTATCACTTAACTTGTTCGTACCTTTTAAAAAATAACTAGGATATTGACATTTTCTTCTCTTCCTTAATAAATCGTTAATAACTTCCCATACTTTAGACATATTATTTCTATTCTTCTGTAATAAATCACAATAATATTGTTTTCTTACAGACTGTAAAATAGAGTTCAATTTATTTCTATATTTTTTATATTTACATTCACTGCTGTTGTTTCTTTTCTGACAAAATGTTTTATATAATCTATGCTTTTTATTAATACATTTTAACAGTGAAGAGGTTACCCAAGGTTTTCGTGGAAGTTTCTTTTTCTTCATTTTACGAACAATAAAGTTAGAATCATACATAGTTTTAAATTTGCTTAAAAACGAATCATAGGCTTCATCCACATCAGAAGAAGAAAATACATTGTTCCATTCTAATACTGATAAATCTCTTTGAAATGATTTCAAACTTAAAGGATCTGTCTGTTTTATGTAAAAATCTGAAGATGTTTTGAGACATGGACTAACAGAAAAGTTGGTTATTTGAAAAATTGGTAGATGGTCTGTTATACCACTGTAAAAAATACCAGAGTGAATATCTTTAGTGCATACATTTGTTAAAATATTATCAATCAAAGTGACAGACTTCTTTGTTATTCTTGTAGGCTTGTCAATTAATGGGCGAAATGAGTTATTATACATAATATTTACAAAATCATTAATACATTGAAGTGAATTATAGTCAAGTAGATTAATGTTATAATCTCCCATTATAAAAACTGATTTATTTTCTATTGAAATTTTTTCGAGACATGCATTCATACTATCATTAAATTCATGAATGGGTTTATTAAGGTCTCTGTAAATTATACCAACAATTATATTTTTCTTGTTATCTAGTATAATTTCAATAAAAAGGTATTCACAAAGAGTGTCAGGTAAGTAAATATCATCTCGAACTTTAACATCAAATAAGTTATTAACTAAGAGTGCAACCCCTCCACCTTTCCTATTTTGTCTGTCATTGTGATAAAATGTGTAACCATCCATATTAAATAATAAAGGTGTCTTATCATGAATCCAGGTTTCACTAAAACCATATACAGAAAATTTCAAGTTAATTTGACATATAAACTGGTTGATAGTATCATAATTTTTATTCAAACTTCTAGAATTAAAGTGAAGCATGCTAAATTTATGAGTATTTTTTGTAGGCAAATCTGAACTTTTATTAAAATCAACAGGGAGCCAGTATTTGATAGGATTATTAGATACGAAAAAATTATTATCTGGATCAATATCATTAAAAGTTCCATTTTCATCTGTATCATTTTCTGTCAAAACCATATCAAAATTCATATCTTCACCAGTAATATTATATTGCACATCAGAAAACATACATTCAAACTCTTCATCATTTACTTCATTGAAAGGAAATACATGCTGAGATATATTCATGCAGTTACAATAACACACAATCACTATTCATGCACACACACACGCACACACACACACTAACAACAAAAGATATACAATTTACAAATAATTGAAATAGTACATAAATATGAAAATGTAATGACAGGAATAGAGGAATAGGTCATTAACCTAGGATGTAGTTCAAAATAGTGGGGGAAAAGGTAGACTTACATAAGTATATTGTAAAATAACGATGACATGTCCTATTTCAAAATTTCAATAAGAAACTTGAAACTTGAAACTTGTACTGATCTACATGTACTGATACATGTAGATATTGATCTGCATTTGTTCATCAGTTTCTATTCATTATGTTTTCAAGGTCTTTCACGGAATGAATCAGCTTCTTCATTGATATATTGTCGGCACACAGATATCCCTGCCATCCCCCTCCACACACGCACACTCGAAGGATATCACATAGCACATAACTCTCACCATCATACGGCCAAATAAAATCAATTCTTAGTTTCTTGTCCCCCCCCCCTCCTTCCATTTTTTTTTTTGCCTGCCTTCAATATTTTACTTATTTGATATGAGGACATCTAGATAATGAGGGATATAACGAAACCACTTACACAAAATTCAATTTCCCCTTGTTTTGAACCTCTATGATACATGTACAAATTAAATCAAATTGTTGAAAAATATGTTGAAATTGATGCTGTGGTATTTTTATGTATAGGAAAAATATCATATATCAAATAACTTGAAACCCCCTCCTCCTCATTTTCGAAAAATCCGGACCGGAAACTAGGAATCCATTTTACTTGGCCTACTCAGGTGTATTTTGAAATTCCATTAATTAAGGCCTTGGAGACTATGATAGTGATCGTTATTAATACAACCTTAATCAAAATGACAACACATGGAACCAAAGGCTTCATGTCACCATGGTAACTTTATTTTTATTTATTTATTTTTTTTTTTTTGGGGGGGGGTCATAAAATTCAAAATATACTCTAGATAACAAAAAGCAGTGAGCACACTGTTATTGTTGTTTTTTATGAAGGACATTAAATCGAGTCATACACCTATTCTAAATGAATTAGAGGTCTATGAATAGACCTCTAAAAAGTTTATTAAGGTCAGAAGTGGCACTTAGCGGAATGCTTCATAATGATAGTGGCAGAGCGTGCATAACCATAATAAGTAAGCCTCGCCAGGGGGCGTTTCATAAAACTATTCGTAAAGTTACACATGACTTTACGAATGACTTAAATATGACAAGCCAAATGGGATGCTAGTCATTGTTAACTGCATCACCTAAAGTTGATCTATGCAGCTGTAGATTAACATTCTTATTATAACAAACATATTTAATGCAAAGTATATTTTTCCCCCATAATTTAATTGAAGTTATTGGAAATACAGTTACACTTTGTTAAAACATCAGGAAAAACTTTGGGCATCCCATCTGGCACTTCATATTCAAGTCGTTCTTAAAGTCATGCGTAACTTTAGGATCAGCTTTATGATACACCCCCCCCCCCCCCCAGTTCGTAATTAGTCAGTATGATAAAAATGACTCTGGACTGACTCCAATTTGTACGGTCGTGTACGCGCATTCGTTTTAGTGGACGCGCTACTTGTTTAACAAGTGAAATGAGTGAAATCATACTGATGCGCGCATCGTGGTGCGTACAAAATGACAGCGTATAAAGGTCAATTGTACTCGGTACAAATGACCTTTATCTGCACATGCGCACATTGTAATTACGAACTGGCTCATACAATACGCTTCATTAAAGGCCAAGTTCACACTAATATCAAGTTGATTTGAATAAACAGAGTAAAATTAAACAAGCATAACAGTGAAAAATGTATTGAAATCGGATGTAAAATAAGAAAGTTACGGCATTTTGAAGTTTTGCATTATTTCTTGAAACAGTGATATGCATAACTTTTCCTTATGTATTTTATTATATGAAATATCATATATTTCAGATTTTTGTTTCAGTAATTTAAAACATGGTTTTACTCCTTATGAAACATGTTAAATCACCATTATTGTAACTTATTTTGATGCAAGGCAGAGATTCTTTACTATCACATCCATAAAAATTGAAATATTCGAAATTCCATACGATAAAATACATGAGGAAAAGTGAGTGTGTGACATCATTGGTTCACTCATTTGCATACCACCCATGGTATGCTTATCACTGTTTCATGAAATAATGCAAAACTTCGAAATGCCGCAACTTTCTTAGTTTACATCCGATTTCAGTGAAATTTTCACTGTTATGCTTGTTTAATTTTACTCTATTTATTCAAATCAACTTGATATTAGTGTGGACTTGCGGCCTCTAGGTAGCCAGGGATGTCACCAGCTCATTTTGTTTTGGGCATGAGTGACCAAATTCGCCGGGAATATGCCCCAAAGCATCCCCCCAAAAAACAAACAAAAACAAAAAACAAAACAAAACAGAAACAAACAAACAAACAACAACAACAACAACAACAACAACAAGAAGAAAGGAACAATTAACAAATAAATCTCGTCTTCAAGTTTTCAAATTTGCCGAAAAATATTATTTTTTTTAAACAATGACAAACCCCGGAAAAAGAAAGAAAGATAAAGGGCGGGAATTTTGGGCTATTTGGCTTTAGACACAGCTCTAAAAATTGAAATGTCAAACTTTGTAATTTGGGGTGTCACCCCTATAACCCCATCTCTGGGGCTTACCTCGAACCATCGTGTTATCACGTTCACGTCACGTCGTCACGTTACACGATACTAAGCCCGAATTAACGATGGGTAGAGTTTAACGTTTGTGAAATACCCTCCTCTCGGGTTCTAGACGTGGGTATTCGTAGATTTGCAATACTTTTTTTTTTGTTTTTATAAAGTGTTGGGTAAACACTTCATCAATAAGATGGGTGTATTTCACAAACGTTACACCCTACCCTTCGTGAATTTACGACTTAGTATTCACGAAAGTTCGTGTAAGGGGACGACGTGACGCAAACGTGATCACACGATGGTTCGAAGTAAGCCCTCTCTGGCGACTTCCATGTAGGTACTTGTCCGAGATGTCTAGGGGTCATTCTCCTTGTGGTAGTTGTTCCGGGATTTTTTTTTTTTTTTTAATTTTTTTTTTTTTTTTTTTTTTTTCATTTATTTAAAAAAAATTTTTTTTGTCGGAGAGTCGTCCGGATCTATATACATGTAGGCCATTTTAAATTTTAAAATATGAGCTTCGGCAGTGGAAATATAATTATTAAAATATTACTAATTAGCATAATTAACTTTAACAATGTACACTTTAACCAACTATAGTAGAACTTGTTAGATTATCACAATAATTTTTCATTTGTATCAAGATATTTTTCATATTTTGATGACATAAATGAATAAAAGTTTCTGTCAGCAAATTCAATTTTAAAGCCTTGTCTCAAGACACAATATTCCATTCGTTATATATAGAATCCGACAATGTCTTGATTGTTTTTCACGTGAATAGGCACATTTGCAAAATTAACGATTGTTACACTTTTTATATACACAGGTAAAAAAAAAATGTTTGTATGACCCAGATAAGACACTATTCATGTGAAATGAATTTTCATGAAGTGTATGTGGATATATTGTAAACTGAAAATGTATAATCAAATATCCTGTGCAAAATACATTTTCGCTTTAAAGTACCACTTTGACTTATAATATAATACTACAAAGGACACTCCTTTATATTTAGAATATTCCGGTTTATTATCATTTGAAATACAGAAGTAAAATAAATTCATTACTTAAAAGTACTACCATTGTCTCTCTAAGGTAAAGTTGAGAATGCAAGTTGTTGACTTTAATGGAACCAAATTGTGTGCTTTTTCAGTGGTCGGTACGGTTGTGTTTAAAATGTATCCCGTCTTTCATCCATTTATTTCATCTAAATAATTATGAAAAATATCTTGATATGACTATTAGTGATATAATTTAATTACGATATCTTATTCGTTATATTTGTGATACTTTTGTGTTACCTTGGATTCCTCCTGTTCCTTCTTCTTATTGTAATTGAATGTACTTATTTAAAAAAAAGAAAACTTCTAATGTTGATAGTATGCATGTTTTTAATACCAGGACTAAGACATCCAACTGAGCCCTGTTTCATAAAACTTGTTATCAATGACAAGTTGCAGTAACTGTTATAAGCTACTGAAATCCTTGCATCTGATTGGCTGAGAGCAAATTTGTCTGTAAAAATCACCGACAAGACACTTGATGAAACGCCCCCTGATCTTGTTATCCTGTATAAATATGTTTGAATAAATGAATGAATAAAAAATACTAGCGAAAAAAAAACAACATCAAAACATTAGACAACTTTCATATCAAGAGATTTTTCAATTTTGGATGAAATAAATGGATTTGCCGGATACTAAAAAAATGTCAAATTTCCACTTTTTCTCAAGAAAATATTTGATTATACATGCAACCTAGATATTATCATTGCATATATGTTTTTTCTACAAAACTTGTATGAAACAAATGTATTCCTTCATTAACAATTAAGAAAAGGAACATTTAAGACATTTTCTGTAGAGACCCAATAGGAGAGGAGCTGGTAAGATACGTCACGGTCACCGAATTGCCAATTTGTGTTTTAATCATTACAACTTCGACTATTTGTACAATTTTTCACTAAAATCTGCTTCTCTCATTTTATGCTTTCATTCAAATTGACTTCCCCTTTAATGCCAGACGGGACACACCTCAAGTAATCGCTCAAATTATAATTTCAACAAACTCCAAGGAAAAGGATTTGTACAAATCCTTCATACTTTCACTTCTGGAACTATATTTAATGTCTTGAAAAAGGGCAAACCTGACGTTTCAGCTCGTAAATCAGTCCCTTTGCCGAAATTGAAATATATTATATTTAACAATAAGTTCGGCGTATGTAAAACAAAAACAAACTCATAACATACCGTGAGACATTTTAGATGCAACAGTACGCTTATATCTTAGAGTACAATTTTACAATGATTACAATGAGATGCAACGTGAATTTGAAGAGTAATGGGAAAATTCTACAAACGCAAGAAAAAGTGTTGAAACGAACCTTTCTCCGAAAAGTGATATTCATAATTATCGCCATTTTCATTTCGTATCTTATCTTTATTATTGTTATTTGCCACTGCGAAGTAAAAAAAAGCATGCGACTAAAATGTTCTTCGAAAACCTCGATAGTGGTAATTTTCAACAAGTTGCATTATTTTCATCCTTCTCTTTGTTCAGAAAAATTAATATTTAAAAAAATAATCCCGGATTATGCTTATATCTGTTTTTATTGTTACATGTCGTGTTTCCGAAGGTTTGTAATTCCGAAACTGGAATAGGGTTCATAATTCCAAAAATGAAATTGGGTTTGTAATTCAAAAAAAAAAAAAAAAATTCACAATACCGAAAATAATACAGGGTTCATAATTCCGAAAATGCAGTAGAACCTTACATCATTTTTTGGAATTTCGAACCTTCGGAATAATGTAGCTTATCTCATTAATTAATTAATTCCGAAAATAAAATAGAGTTCGTGATTCCGAACATTAAATTTTTGTTCCATTATTCCGAATGTTCATAGTTCCGAGGGTTCGTTATTCCGAGGGTTCGTTTATCCGAAAAGTTTATAATTCCAAAAATGAAATAGGGTTTTAATTACGAAAATTAAATAAGGTTCATTATTCCAAAGGTTCGAAATTCTAAAACTTATGTAGGGTTCTATTACATTTTCGGAATTATGAACCTATTTCATTTACGGTATTATGAACCATTTAAAAAAATTACAAACCCTATTTCATGATTGGAATTGTGAACCCTATTCAGTTTCGGATTAACGAACCCTCGGAACTATGAACATTCGGAGTAATGGAACAAATGTTCGGAAACACGAACCCTATTTTATTTTCGGAATTAAAACCCCCTGGTATGAGATATTTGTATTTCGAAATTGTGAGTCTTCGGAATTATGAAACCATCGTAAAAAACGAACCTTCAGGGTGTTTGGCAAGTTTTAAAAAAAATCTATAGTTTAGTGTCTGATATGACTATCATGTTTTCTCGTTAGATGTTTTCTAACTGCTTTAAGAAACGCTCTCTGAAATGTTAATGGTAATCAAAATGTAATTGAACTCAATATATGGTTTCTTTTTAAAATAAATATTTCACCAGGTTGTTTTTTTTTCCTTGGTTGTCCTGTTGTATTAATGAATTTGTACTGATTTTTACTCTCAGAGCCGAAAAATAAATATACTGAACTAGACCTTCAAGGGAGGATATCTAATCGCTCGCTATTATCAGGTAACTCGACGCCCATTGATGAGGGGAAACCGCTGGTGTCATCCATGCTAGCTGACCTGTCTTGGATATCATTCCCTCTTTCTCCACTCTGCCTCGTGCTTCCTTGTGGGTGGACACGAGATGAGTTTCCGCGTACGCTGTTCAGCCACAATACGAGGGAAGACTCCGTCGTGATCGAAAAAGCTTTTCTGGCGGCGACGCGAAACGTTTCACTTCGGAGAGCGTAGATGAACGGGTTGACGGCGCTGTTGAGGTACGTTAGCCAGCTGAGGACAGTACGAGGCACGAGCCCCGGGGCGTACTGCGGCGTGTAGAGGTCGATGAACACCAGCGTGTTGCTCGGGATCCAAGCGATGCACGTGAAACCGAGGATGATGACGAGCGTCTTGATGGACTTAAGCTCGGAGCGTGGTCGAGGGGCTGGTTGGACGCCTGCGACGACCTGCGGCATGATGCGACGATCAGACTTTATTTTCTGCAGGACGATGACGAAGAGGTGTAAGTAGAGGATGAACATGACGATGAAAGGAATGATGCCATTGACGATGAGGAAAAAGTGGAGGTGGATGATGTCGAAGACGGCGCCGAACTCGAAGCAAAATACTTGCATCGGTACCAGAGAGTGGATGCCCGCGAACGGCAGCACCAAAGTAATCACCAGGCAATAAACCCACAGGCTGATGATGGCGATCAGGGCTCCTCGTTCAGTCGCAATGGACCGGTAGATGTAGGGGTGAGCGACCTTGATGTAGCGATCGAGGGTGATGAGGGTTAACGAGAGACACGAGATGCTGGTCGAAAAGATAATGGGACACCATACAAGTAGACATGTATACACGCCGTTGGCGAAGGTAGGGTTTAGAGTTAGATAAACACCCGGGATCATAGACAACGATACGAGCACGTCGGCGAATGCCAAGCTGACCACGAAAAAGTTCGACATCGTCCACAACTGCTCATTCTTTATGACAAGAATGACGACCACGGTATTTCCACAAAATATAATAATCAAGAGAATGATTTGGACGGCGATAGATATATTTGTCATGATTACGATGTATGCCGGTAACACCCATCCGACATCTGACCCGTAGTCAATGATGTCCGTTGACGACGCAACGCCTGGCATTACTGTATCATTTACGATGTCGGTGGTCGGTGTTGATATAAAATTAACCATCGTTAAACTGTACGATCCCAACTAACAACTATGAAACACTAAAGCAGAGTCCGCCATGAATGAAACTGTTTTACAAGATGTAACTACTTTTGGTTGATCAATCAAATCGTTGTATATTCTCCTTTGGCCAAGATCATTTTACTCGAAGATGTTGAGAAAATATAATGTTGAAAATATAAATTGAAGAAATAAATGAATCGAGAATTCAGTATGTAAATACAACTGCAGGTTACAAAAAAGAAATTCAAAAGAAAAAAAAAATGTCACTGGAAACGAAATTGTTGAAAATTGTCCATGAACTATAAGAGTATTTGAGAAAATCAATTGTTTTTTGCGAGAGGAAATGGAAAGCAGAAATCACTGCAAATTCCTTTTTGCGAGAAAACTCTGCAGATTAGAGCTTTTCGTGTCGTGCCGTAAAGATCAACATGCATTAGACACGAATGTTGGTTCTATGTTTATTCAATAGATAAACCAAGAGCACAAGAAAAACACTGACACTTGTGGCTGACTAAATGATCCATCTGCTCGTAGACGGAATGTCGAATGATTTCCTTTTCATATAATTTTTTTTCTCCACAAGACTCTTTTCGGGTAGAGATGCCAGCGTTAACGCGATTGGTGTATACAATTACGGCTAGCCTCTAAATAGGGGTGAAACCACGAACCACTTATCGCCCTCAGTGGAGTCACATGATGCATATATTATTCACTAAGTCAGCAGCGATTGTGAAGTTCCCTCCCATCTCTCTCTCTCTCTCTTTCTCTCCCTCTATCACACACATACATACGCACACTCGCGACTCACACAGACACCCCTACTGTCTCTTCTCTCTCCCTATTTCTCTCTTCCTCTCCCTCCCTCTCTCTCTCTCTCTTCCATTTCTTATCTAATCACTCTCCCCTCTTTCTTATTCTCTTTTCTTTCTCCCTTTCTCCCTCTCTCTCTTTTCCCCTTCTCTTCATTATCCCTCCTCTCCCTCTCTCTCACATCTTACTTGCCTACTTTATTATGCAATATGATTCAAAAATATTTGTCGGAAATTTTTTCATCGTGGTAAAATCTGTTGGAAAGTAGAGACACAAAAAAAACCTCAACTACTTGAATTCTTGTTATTCTTGACAGAAATCTTTACCAGGGTGTAATTTTTTTTGGTCAAATGATCTAGTAATATCTCTGCAATGTGCCACCTTTGTCTCTCTCTATATTGTCAGTTCTTCTTCTCATTTTCATATCCTATATCGCTCCAAATCAATCGTCTTTATGTCTCTCTTTCTCTGTCTGTCTGTCTGTCTGTCTCTCTATCTCTGTGGCTGTTTCTCTGTTCCTTTCATCTTCTTTTCCTCTTAATTCCATCATTCCATCTCTTCACATTCCTCTCATCTTTCCATTTGCAATTTTCTTCATCTCTCTAATTTCAGATTTCAGATTTAGATTTTATTTCATTACATTTTCATTTTTCAAAGTATATAACAATAAGTATTATGAAATTGACAATATTCAAAACAATTGACAACATAACTTAGTGCATAAACATTTTTCGATCATTACAAGCAAAACAAAGTGCATTAAAGTTTGAGTTGTGAGAGAACATAAAAATAAGTAACATCAATGAAGACTACGTCAGATTAATTTTATGAAAATGAGAATGAAAACAGAGACCAGCTTAGAAGCAGAGCTTGTAGAAGCGCTGGTCCCTGGCAAAAAGATAAAGCATGAATACAGTACATAAAAAGAAAAGAGTAATATCTTACTCTCTGTTTCTTTCACTTGTTTGCACACCTACATTTTCATTCTTTATGCACTGTTAATTTATAAACATTCCATTATGCATTCCTGGCATTAAAAATCTTTTAGTTATTGGCCATGTCAGTTGACCCATTTGGAAAATGAAATGTACAATAGCCGTAGTGATAAAGAGTCTCTTCTTTGCTAGACTATTTACGTATATCTACTATATGCCTGCCATCGCCAAGGCCATGGACTCAATGCCAATATGGTGTATGCAACATGTAAATGGTGCAAGAAAGTTAAAGTGATTTGGTAACTTTGTAGAGGCTTGATAAAATCTGAGCTGCCTGGCCTGACATGCTATCAGTGTATGTAATATGGTGTAAAAACGAAGCCCAGGAAAAAAAGCACTTCAAAATCATCATGTGCTTCACAAATGTAAACATATGCAAGTGACCGGAAATGCCAGACTCATTTTCCCCGATAGACTCAGTGTTAAACTAAAGCGCATGGCCATACGCTTTCGTAAACGGGAGTATTCAGTCATAGATATCTTAATAATAGCATTATTTATTTGAAAACCTTTCTATGCCTGGCTACACATTTACCCTTCTGAACATCATTATACAAGACAGATATTAAAATTCAATAATTTATTAATATTATTATTATAATTTATTATTCCTCAAAGTTACCGAATCCCTTTAAGAAGGAGGAAAAAGATATATAACAAGGTTGCTGTGATGCGTTGTATGAGTAATATGTCTACTACCTCTATCAAAGGAGCCTGGCCTGGTCTAGTAATATTGTCAAGGGCTGTATATATATTATATCGGTTAGACAATGAAAAAAAAAAGGGGGAGGGGCACTTTGAAGTAAAAAGCAAAATCTACACTGTCCATGTTCTTGTTAGCCTTATGAAACGTAGTGGAGATAATATTTCCAAGAATCTCTTCTGACAGTCTACTTGATATTCTAATACTAAAAAAAAAATGTTGTAACGGTGTAACCCGCCCTTCTCTAAAAATATCCCCTACGCTATGTTTTTTTCCCCCTTCTTATTTTTATTGCTATCGATATCGCGTATGATCATGCTGCCTTCACAATCGAATTTGCTGTGCAGAAAACCCGGAAATGTTAGGGACAGAACAGCTATTTTCCCACCGTAAAATACGTGTTTCGAGCGGTTTCGGCGAGAGTTTAATCTCTTTTTTTTTTTTTTGTGAGCACGCCCAATGCCACTTGTTCGGCAATATCCTCGCCCTTATTGCTGCGTATCATTGCTCAATGAAACCCATGCATAGCGCATGAATGCTGTGGCTAGTAGCTAGCTATGTGCACCTCAACGGGGTCCACTTACTTTTCATAAGGACCGCTATTCATAGAAAACCGCTATTCATTTAACACGCGTTATGAATAGCGGTCCTTATGAATAGCTATGAATAGTGGTCCTTATGAACGGAAGTCCTTATGAATAACGAGGTAATTTGTCTATGGTTTGCTCGCTATGTAGAAGGACCTCTATTCATACAAAACCGCTATTCATTTAGTCACGCGTTATGGATAGCGGTCCCCATGAATAAGTGGTCCTTATGACTAGCGGTCCTTATGAATAGCGAGGTTACCCCACCTCAACATTGCGTCGTACTGTGAGCATCGATCTCTGACTGTGAGACTTTGCCTGAGAAATCTCAGGCTGAGGTCTATAGGAAACCTGTATGGAAGCAGGATCCCGTCAATAACATGAACTCCCGACACGTCGCAATTCCATTTGCGTCACGTTGCAATTATAATTGCAACACGACGTAAATATTTACGTCGTGTTGTACTTCGATTTGCAACACGACGTTAATTTTAACGCCGTGTTGTTATCCCATTTACAACACAACATTAATTCCTGCTACACGTGGCCATTCGAATTACAACACGACCTTGAATAGGAATTCCCATCTGAGCAGAATTAACGTCATGTTCTAATTCGATTTGCAACATGTAGCAAATATTTACGTCGTGTTGTAATTCGATTTGCAACATGGAGCTAAAATTAACGTCGTGTTGTTATTCCATTTACGTTAACTCATTGCTACACGTTGCAATTCGAATTACAACACAACCTTAAATAAAACTTCCACTATCATCAGAATTAACGTCATGTTGTAATTCCAATTGCAACGAGTAGCCAGAAATTAACGTCGTGTGCAACACGACGTAAAATATTTACGTCGTGTTGCAATTAATTGCAACGTGACGCAAATGGAATTGCGGCGTGTCGGGAGTTCATGTTCTTGACGGGATCCTGCTTCCATAAACCTGTTATAGCAAAATGAACCCATCTTCAGTGGGTTAATGTGTGCATGCATTTGAATGTATGTTTGTATGTATGCATGTATGGGTGTGCGTAGGGGTGTATATGTACGTATGTGTACAAATGGTGGTATCATAATATACATGTATATGTATATTGGAAGGGGGGGGGGGGAACCCGCCCTATTTATCCTATTTTTCAGTGACCCGTTACTCCAATAAAACAATTTTTTTTTTTGCCTAACCAAGATTTTCACCATGCCCACAACATGCAAACATTTGATTGTTGCAGTATGTTAAGCTTGTGTATGATCAACAGCGGATAATGAATTTTTAATGGCTTAAATATCAACAAGGGGTGTTTTGGGTTTTTTTTTTTTTTTTTTTTTTTGTTGAATAAAATAATGTTTACATATAGGTGTATAACAGAAATACATTTACATCTGTATTTTGTTTGATTCTAACAATAAATTGGATCATTAGTTTAGAAGAAAAAAAAAACAGTCTCATCGAATTCTAATGCTTGCATTATCCCTTAATTCCACATTGAAATTGGCCTTGAATACATGCATGCAGGAATATACATGTACTATTTCTAAACAAGATGAATGCGACTGCGTCTCCTATATCATTACTTTGTGCCTCCGCCTAAATTCAGTTGGTGGCTCAAACTGTTCTTAAGTATAACTAATGAAATATAAGGAACCGTAACGGAAAAGACTGAGCTCGTCCATTATTCAGTGGGGACCGGAAAAGGGTAGATAGCGGGATAAAGCTGAAAGTATTTATAATTTTCTTTTCTCTTGATAAAAAAAAATCCACACACAAACAAACGTTTGCTGATTTTTCAAAAGGAAAATGGTCAACCGTCTTATTTTTCTTATATACATGTGGAAATTATCATGTCCTATTTGCGATAACAAATTTTACTTCCCCCTTGTTTCGAATCAGCTGAGGGGTCTCTTCACGCCATGTCACAGAAGCTTCTGATTGGTTCATTTTCTCTACCAGGAACTGAATTATTCATGAAAATTTTACGAAGAAAATTGACGAAAGATTTCAAAGTTAAGAATAAGAAAACAACAAGTAACGTTGACGGGTGCGTAAAGGATGTCTGGATCAGTTGGGAAGGGTTGATCATGCAGTACATAATTATATGATATTGACTGGCCTTGAGGGGGATATCGAATATGTTGTCCGCAACAGATCATATTGCCCCGAGTCGAAGACGAGGGCAACATGGTTCTTTTAAGGGCAACATTTTCGATATTCCCCGAAAGTAGAGTCAGTCAATATCATTATTACCTATATCATGTATATGCCTATTTTGTAGCAATGAGAGACACGTCTGTTTGCCTGTCAGTCCCTCTGATTTCATGTTATTCATGCAGGTATGTCCCTGGGAACGATTGGGGGGGGGGGGGTAATGCAGTTGCTTGACAAGCAAAAAAAAAAAAAAAAGGTTCTCAGCGTTTTGGGGTCTCTTTTTAACTCCAAAAATCTCTGACAAGCAACAACAACAACAACAAACAAACAAAAAAAAGTTCATCAGCATTTCGCTGGCTACAGCACCCCCAGCATCCTCAGCATGCTAGTGGGTACTGCGCACGCCCTCAAAAAATTATGAGGGTGCTGCAGCACCCCCGGCTCCCAGGGGCCTGTATGGGACTACACACACTTGTGGCATGAAAGTTGGGTCCAAACATTTCAGTTGGTTCATGTCATATTTCGAAAATATGAGGGCATTTGAAGAGTAATCCTTTTCAGTGAGAAAGAATGAGAAAGCTCACAATTAATGTTTACCTTTACAAGAACTCAACCTTCTCATAAAAGCTCAGAAACTCACCCACGAAATAAAACCCAGTGACTATAAACAAGGACAGTAAACTAAAAGTCACTTCCGCGAAAAGATTCGCCCAGTTGTGGATTATAATGGATTAGCGTTATGAAACCTGACAAAAATATTCAATTTCAAATTCCCCTTTTGATAGCGTTCTACAAATGTCTGAATAGAACAGAAAAGTTATACAGTAATCCAGAATACAAGTCATGTCCACCCAGCCGAAGGCATTAATCTGAATAAAACATGCTATGGTTGAATATAACAGCACCTTGTTAATACATACATTTTTAATGACTTATAGGTTTTTAGGAGTTCACTTGAGGCTTAGCAAAATAATGACTCTACTATTATCATTGTGTAACGGAAGGTTTGATAACGTTACTACATAGGTTGCATAAACCTTTAGGAGGCTCGCATAAAGGGAAAAAAAATAATGAATGATTTATTTATTGGTCTTTTTTTCAGTAGGGTAGCTCCATCAGTGATTAAACACTGTTTTCCTTGGAGGCCCTACAACAAAAATACATATAATACAATCATACAGATATAAACAATACTTGAACAAACAAGGTAATTACATACACTTTTGGTAGTTTTACAAAGGACCAACTGAAGAATTTGAACGAGCATGGCGCCAAAACAAAATAGAAAACAAAGAACTTGTTGAAGCATTCCTAACATAATGTGGCAAACTGTTCCAATTCACTGCTCCTTCATATGAAAAACTCCGTTTCCCCATTTCTGTTTTAATTTTGGGTAAAATTAAGCCTGTGTTTTCAGCACTACGGGTCCCATAACTATGTACAGATTGAGTTTTTTTAAACATTTTGAAAATATAAATTGGGGTTTGACTTTCTAAAACGGAAAAAATCATCTTACTTTTAAAAAAATTCCACCTGTTCTGAATATTGACCCACTTGAGTACATTAAAATTATCTTGAGGGTCACAAATTGACGGGCTAGAGAGTTAAAGGAAGATTCCATTATCATTACATAATAAAAGCATCATGAATGATAGAAAGAGAAGAAAATAGAAAGAAACACAAAGAATAACATTAGGCATGAGAGAAAGAGAAGAAGAAAGAAGGAAAAACAAAGAATAACATAAGGAAAGATAGAAATAAAAGAAGAAAGAAGGGTAAAAACAAAGAATGATAGGAAGAGAAGAAGGAATTTACATTTATAATTACAATTTTTATGAGTCTGGATCTACCCTCTGTTCGACTCATTACACTTGTTTAAGATATAGTTTTAAATATAATTAATTTTTATACTTTCTTTCTCTCTCTCTCTCTCTCTCCCTATATTTTACTCTCTCTCTCTCTCTCTTTCTCTTCCTCATCTATCCCTATTATTTCTCCTTCCCTATCTCTCTTCCCCATTTCCCTCTTTCATTCACATTTTCCCTCTGTCTCTTCCCTCCCCTTCTCTCCTTTTCTCTCTCTTTCCCTCTCTTTCTCTCTCTCTTTCTCTCTCTGATCTCCCAATTTTAATTCATGCATCTTATTCCTTATTTTGCTACATAATCTCTGAGATCATGTTTTTGTAAATATGAATGTTTATCTTATTATATATCAAATTGTATTTTACTGTGTGTTTTTTTTTTTTTTTTGTTTTTTGTTTTGTTTTGTTGTTTTTTTTGCATGATGTATCTATACTTCAAGTCGTCATGGTAATTAAGCTCTTTAGTTGGCATATGGTTTTAAATAAATACCTTTTCAATTCTGAAAGAAATGTCATTATGAGACAGTCGTAGCTTTTATTGTCCTTTATTTTTCTAGCTTTCGATCAATGATCAATGACCTTCCACTAAAACAACTATGAGTGACCACCAGCGTTGTGTTCGAGGAACATTTCTTAATATATATATATATATATATCTATATATATCTATATATATATATATATATATATATATATATATGGTGAGACCGGTCCGTTCAAGAAAATTTAGTATGAATGACACAGTTCTTTAAGTTTTTCTTGAATACGCTCCCTCTCCTCCGCCCCCCCCCCCCTCTCTCTCTCTCTCCGGTCACACATGGAATGATGATAATTGTAATCAACTCCCCAATCATTTTATCTAAACATTCATTTTCGACAAGAATGTAATAATAAAAGAAGATCAGGGGACGTGAGCATGAATAATTCAAATCCACACTCTTTTATATGATAAATTTCCAAGGTAAAAGATGTAGATCTTTCAATTCAATTCAATTCAAATTTATTGATCATGCATAAAAATTAAGATGCATTTGGCATAAAATCATATCGGCTGTTCCTGCAAAATATACAAAACATCAATTTAACATACTATAAATTATTATAAAATCAGAAATGAATATAGCACACAATAGGACATGAAAAGTCTTATTTTCTTGCAGTTATAAGCTTTGTATTTGTGATTTTTCCTATCTAGTGGCTTGGCCTTTCTTATGTAACTTTTCATGTAGTCTTTTTGCCTTGAGTTTTGATTGGTTAAAATTCCATTCTTACTGGCATTAAAAAAAAAAAAAAAAATGGTGGCTTCTTGTATATCGCTCAGGTCCTTCAAAAAAGATCTTTCAATCAGTCTTCGATCTTTACATCATGTCAATATAATATCCAGTATACAAGATGACCTCAGATAACAATATTCTGGTAAATTAAAACTTAAGACGAGTGTAGAGTGATATCGGTCTCAAGGGATATTCAAAGCAAGGATTTAATTGAGAAATCACACCCCAAATGCAGTTGCATCCTGTAGCTTCTTTTAGTCATCTTAATTTTGATACGTATTGAAGCCTACTAATGGAGTGCAGTATCATGATAAATAAATCCTTGTTTTGGCCTTCATTTTAGATGCCGAGTGGGAGAAAGAGAGAGAAAAAGAGAGAAAGAGAGAGAGAGCATGGAGGAGGATTGAAGGGAATCTCAAAGAGAGTGAGAATGAGAATAATATGGAGGGAGTGGAGAGGGGATAGAAGATCGGAAAATAAAGAGCAAGGGAGAGAGAGAGAGCGGGAGAGGAGAAAAATCGGAAATTAAAGAGCAAGGGAGAGAGAGAGGGGGGGGGGGGATACTAGTTATAGAGAGAGAGTTAGCGATTCGCATGGTATATAAGGATACAGCAAGATAACATGACTATTCACTTCAAAACAAAATTGCATTATGTCAAGCACTGATATAAAAATAACATTATTTATCGTGAGAAAAAAAAAGAAGTTAGTGGCGGTTACCCTGTAACCCCTGTGTAAAATCTGTAAAAAAGCAACAACAACAAAAAAAAAAAAAAAAAGGAAAAAAATATATGTATATACAGTGCGTCCCAGAAAAAACGAAACCCTAAAACAAAGGGTTATTGTGACCACACTATGTGCTGTATGACAATGATTATTCATTTTCCATAAATTAAAAGTATTATGCTTTTAAATGATACCTTGATGACATACATCCGTACATTCTTTACCGAGCAGCGGCATTTTGAAAATGACACGTAAAAACTCAGTTGTGCCAGATTTGGGTAAAACCGTGAAAACGTTAGGATCACATGCAAACATAACCCATGTAACCCAAATGTAACATGACTTTTAAAAACCTGCGAGAAGACTGTTTTCATGTGTTTCTTTCAATAACGATGGTAAGGATAATGCCCTCATCATGAAATAAAGGATGGACAATGATTTGTCGATGTTGGGGGTAAAGAAAGGGTATGTTTTGTATTGAATGGTATCTGCAATCGAAATGAAAAGTAATTTTCTGAATTTTGAAGAACTGCAATTTCTTTTAAGAACAAAGTGGACAGAAAGGTGATATTTTTCATAAAAGTAAAGTCAGTGGCACTTTTCATTGTCATCATAAGGAAATACAAGGTTGAAAGGGCACATAAGGCAGAAAAAATATCAAGATTATGGCAATTTCCCACCTCAGGAGGGGCACCTTTTCTATCACAGGAGGGACATTTTTTCACCTTTTGAAGGATATTTACTGATTTAGGAAATTTTGGGGGCGTACACCCCTGCTACCACTGGAAATTGGTATCGACCCGTGTTTTATGAAGTTCTGATTGAGTGCATGTCATCACACGAAGGAATTTCACGTATCATATCTCTTAAAGCTGGTATTTCCCTTGTGTCATGTTTGCATGTGATCCTAACGTTTTCGCGGTTTTACCCAAATCTGGAACAACTGAGTTTTTACATGTCATTTTCAAAATGCTGCTGCTCGGTAAAGCATGTACAGATGGATGCCATCAAGGTATCATTTAAAAGCATAATACTCCTAGTTTTTGGAAAATAGATAATTATTGTGATAGAGCACATAGTGTGGTCACAATAACCCTTTGTTTTAGGGTTTCGTTTTTTCTGGGACGCACTGTATATATAATAAAGTATGATAATTTTACGTTTTAGTAACACTGTCAGCAAAATGACGCCTAAACAATACCTGTAACTCCTGATACATCTTTGAATTGAGTATATCCTGAATTCTCGACAGTAATCTGGATATTACGGATCACTATGATGATGATGACGATAGAAGTTGAGGTAGTCTACAGTCCTTGGGGGGGGGGGGGGGGGGAGGGACTGTACAAAAACTGCTTCTACCGCAATCCCCGTTTAGGGTGCTTTTCAGAAAGTGCTTTACGCGGATAATGTGCAGGTCTCAATGAGACATGCCCCCCACCCCGGTGCTCTTCCTGAGGGCCTTGTAATTATTACCCCAACATTGCCTGATACCTCTTAAATACACCTGGGTTGAGAGAAACAAGTGTGGATGAAAAAACTAGTCAAGGGATGTAAGCACCGAACAAGGATCGAACCCTGGCTTTCTCCTCTTACGGTCAGGAGCCTCCATCAATATACCACAATGCTCACACGAGATCTCAGTGAAAAGTGATGATGGTATTAACAGAAGCAGTAAGAGCAATGCCCCCATGTAGATTGTAAAGATAGCCTACTGTTTTCGCAGATTTTTCCTCTGTAACAACCTCCCTTGGCTCGGTGATATGCCAGTGGCACAAGGCCCCTTGACATCATACGCCGATGCCAGCAAAGAGGGGAACACTGTCAGTCAGACTCAACTCCGGAAAACCGAGCACAGGTATATACTCCGTAAACGGCGTATAGAGCGAGATGCAGAGCGCGTTGATAGAGAGAGTTGTGACACGCGCATAATAAGCATGCGCGTACGCGGTCTTTGTTTAAAACATGGCGGATCATGGAGCTCCCAAATAGTTCCCTTTCGCGTACATTCTCTATGAGAGGGAACTTTTTGAAGCTCCATGAAATGACTGACCAATCAGAAGCGACCTCCAGTGTCAGGACTCTCTGTATGGATAGCTCTGGCGAGATGTATATAGAGCCCTCATCGTTCAGTGCGAGACAGTGTGTACAAAAGGCATGGGGAAATTCGTGCAGTGTCGACTTGCTGTTGATAATATATTTTTCCAAAATAATGCTGCTGATATCTTTATTTCAGATGTTTGTCATTTTAAAGTCTTTTCATATGACGAATGATTCAAGAATTTTGAAGGTAATTGACACTCAGCATTATTTTTAAAATTAAGAGGTTGACTTTGCAAGATTTTCCCCATGCCTTTTGTACACACTGTTTCACACTGAGCGATGAGGGCTCTCTTCATTTTCACCGCTAGTTGTCGCACAGGTCTTCACTATACATAAACAAATCATTTTAATGTTCATCATAGAACAACAATGGAAAGATCCACTTTTTGTACAAGGCCTTTAAACTATGGGCAAGAGGCTGTTTGATATGATGATGATTTACTTTACAGGACTGCAAAGAAAGCACATGGTGATCCGACATTTGCTCTTGTGACAAATGCTTCGGTATATTTTTTCGTCAACTGAAAGATACGGGCTCGGGGTAGGCATGGTAGGGTTATGAGTAGGTTTGGGAATTTCGGTAAGTGTACGAAATGGACAGAAGAAATATTGTCTCAGGAGCACGTTTCGTACAAATAGGGAAGGATGCGTGTAGTTAAGCAACCAGGGGACCTATGGGTCAAAATTCTATCCGAGGGACTTAGCATTAGAGGCTAAATGCCATTGCACTGGGTACTAGCGCTTCAAAATGGTAATCCGGGACTTGCCGCTTACAAGACCATGAGGCCACAGAGCGTTTTTAAAGGAGGGGGGGGGGGGGGGGCATGCGAACGAATGCATTATTTTCAACTACATGTGCATCATGAAACGAAGTTCTATAATTTTTTAGAGCCATGCCATTACCGAAGAGAAAATTGTATGTCATGATGGCGATCGATTCACGGAAGTCATTGCGAAATTGAAAAAAAAAAAAAAAATCTTATCTGAAATAACATTTATGTTACTAGGTGGTTTTGGAAAGATTTACAGATGCTAAAAATGGTATGATTGCGGAATTCAGTTTATTACTATGCTAATTTTGTTTTCAAGCCAGCATGTTTTCGAAGCAGACTAGATTTAACGACTGGAGGCGAAAAATCATTCACTCTGCGAACTGGATTAAACTCTGATTTCCTTTCCATGAATAATTTACATGCGATAGCTATTACGTGACCCTAAAAGGTTTATTGAGAAAATATCAAGAAACGCGGTCAAAGAACTGTTTAAAAAAAAAATCAATTTTATATTCGCCATGCCCTACAATCAGTTCATTTTTAAAAATTTATTATTTATTATTATTATTTTTTTTTTTGGGGGGGGGCATTAGCAAGGTGAACATGTATCCAGCTTCCAGTAAGCTCACTCTTCATCAAACTGCATACGCATGGCAGGTTCTGCAATCAATATAAAAGACTCTATTTCAACAGTGGCGTAGCCAGTGAGTTGGAGCGGGGGGGGGGGGGGGTAGGCATCGGGGTCATAGGGCCATATAGATGGATGAAAAGCGAGAGGTTTAGGCCATTGACTGAGCGGAGGGGTTAGAAGTTTCCTTTTAAGTTCATCCCCTCCATCGTCCTCCACCATCTCCCCCCCCCCCATTTTTCCTCCCGTTATCTTTTTTTTAAACATTCTAATGGGGGTACGTGGGCCCCCCATTGCCTCCTCCATACTATCCCACTTTGTCAAAGTCCATCAGAGGACATTTTGGGGACATATCGCGGAACGCAATGTTCGACAATTTTGGGTACTTCGAGACAAAATCCGTGATAGCAAAGTATTAGGCCGCTTTTAGTATATACAAGAAATCTGATATGCCGTACATGACTTGTAATGACACTCCATTGGACTATCGATGATAATGTTAGACCGGCACATGTTGGGGTATATCAGTGACCAAGGTTTTTTGTCTTTAAAAAAAAAACGGGTTACTTGTCTGAAAGGCCGATTCCAGTCCCGAAAGTGTCAATTATTCATAGAATGACTTTTTAGGGATTTCTTCCTCTCCGATATTTTAAAATATCTAAGCCGTCATAATCCAAAGAATACGCAATTGATCAAGATCCAGTTCATTTATCTTCATACAATAGTCTTTCTAGTTGTTGTATCTGAGTGCAAGTCCTTACAATTTATCACTAAGATTTCCCAAAATGTGTCGAGTGGAAACTCTTTGGCTATTTATTTCTTTGGGCGTATTGATTAGGATAAATAATAGTAAAAAGACTATAAATGATGATGATGATGATGATGATAATAATATAACGATAATCATGATCATGATCATGATCATCATCATAATAATAATAATAATAATAATTATTATTATTATTATTATTATCATAATGATAATGGTTCTTCTTATATCAAAAGATAATAATTCATCCATGATTTCTGGTGAAAATTGGTATAAATATTTGAAGGGAACGCTAAAATAGTGTTCTACTATATATATATATATCAGCCAGGAGCCTGTCCGAAAGTCGTGTTCGATTTCACCTCGTCTCCAGCCATACGTCAAACCAAGGAGTTATCACGTTCTGTGATAACTCCTTGGTCAAACTTTGTCCGTAGGAAATAGTATGACTGGACATCAGTGGCGTACCCAGAATTTTTTGAAGGGGGTTTTTAAGTTTTTTACTCCAAAATTCTCTGACAAGCAAAAAAAAAAAAAAGGTTGTCAGCATTCTGGGGTTAAAAACAAGCTTTTATTTCATTTCTAAACACCTAAAACACTGCCAAAGGGGGCGTTTGAACATCTAAAACACCAAAAACACCCCCCCCCCCCCGGTACGCCTGTGTAGGACATAACAAAACAAAACAAAAATGACAAAGTTGTCTTTCGGATCGAAGGGGGTGTGAGACCCCCTGAAAAATACTTTTGAGTTACCATTATAGTCAGAAGGTAAGAAAACGTTCTTTTAAATACAGAGCATTTTGGAGGGCAAAGCGTTGTCAAAGGGCACTTTGGTGTTTTTTTTTTTTTTTAATTTCAGGGGGTCTGACACCCCTTTCCGATGGACAATCCAAGAGCTATGTACATCCATAGCTCTTCCTTCTGACAAATTTTGGTTCCTGTGCTTCAAGGGGGGATTGGGGGTCGTCTGACACCCATCCCGACTGAAATTTTTGTCAGTGTTTGTGTGTTTTGTAATGTCCAGTCAAACTATACTACTGATAAAGTCTGGTGCATGGAGGACATGGGGTGAAATCGACCCGACTTTGGGGTCTCTATGAGGGGCTGTGGGGGCTAAACCCGACGGCTACGGTGAGGCTGACAACCTTTGTGTCAATGACTTAGATGGCCTCAGTAACTTTAAGGTGACAAATCTTATGGGTAAAATGGGGTGACTATTTCGGGACTGGCTCCCAGACTACTAAGAATCTTCAACCCCGACGGCTAGGCTCGCCGCACATCAATTTCAGCGCTTCGCTGGATGTTAGCGTGTGTGTCTCTTGCATGTACAACCTGTATGTTTTACATAATGTTAAACAAGTGTAGTGCTCGTTTGTCGCTGTCGGAATTTACGTAATAGGCTGGGTACTCTCTCTATATTTTTACCTCTCATTTGTATTTATCCAAGACGGAAAGGACTTCACAGCATATAGTTTGCTTATTGATAGTACATCGTCAAAGGCAAAGTACATGTAAGCTGACGAGAAGCTTTTTATTCTAGGGCTGACCTATGTAATACCATGATTAAAAGTCAACCCTCTTTGATCTTCTTTTTCGTTCAAGCAATTTTTGAAGCTAGAATCACAAACATTAATCACGATACAAAACGCCGTTTTAACCCTTTCGAGACAATTGACCACATTTTGTGGTTTGGCCCAATAACTTTTGATTTAGAGCCTTAAAAAATATACCAGATGCATGAGCAGAAAGAGCAAAAAATTCTGCACATACCGTGTCCATTTTTGTTGCATGATCATATTGCGTTTGATGCCAGGAATTTTAAAAAGGAGAATAAGATTGAACATCCTTAAATTGGCAACACATTGAGAGATTCAAAATCATTGTTTTTTGTCCAAATTGGCAACTTTTTCAACTTTTCGACAAAGTTCATACCATGTATATTATTTTCAAGACATTACATCTTATTAGAACCACGTAGCACTAAAAGAAAAATATTACTGTTGCCAATTTGCAGAACAAAATGTGATCAATTGAGCTCTTAAATAATTCCTGTCCTGAAAGGGTTAAAACATGGTTTCTTCTTGCAATTTCACGTCAACGCTGATCCTTGCTGATATGAAGCTTGCATTTGCGCAGCTATATACTGTGCAGTTTGACCAAAGAAGGAAAGGTTAACTTTTCCCTCTTCGTTATACGTTTTCCTATTTTTCTTCCTTCATCTTCTTCTTTTTCACAAATATTTCATTATGATACTCTTTCTCTTTAGCCTTCAATCACCTTTTTTCTATCATTCGAATGCATGTTAGTTCTATTTCATCTTCTCGTCCCTGTTTTCACGAAGTGACAGTAATGAAGAAAAACGCACATTTTTTTCTTCAATTTTTACTTATTTTTTTTGTTTTTGTTTTTTGTTGCATTTTTTGACATCATTCACTAACATCTTGAACCTCACAAAGTTTCAGATCATAATAATGTATAATTATGTAACTATAGCGATAACGTCAACAAGAAAATAGTAAAAGGATTTTCGGTTTTCACGAAGTGACGGCTTACAACCGTCCCGTATGTTTTACGTGTGCGGCTGAGATCCGTCACTTCGTGAAAACAAAGAAGAGCGAGTCCTTGAATTGACTTTGTGTTTTCAGGAAATGACGGTTAAAAGCGCGGTGATCAAGTCCCACAACTGGGCGTTGTGGCGTGCGCCTGTAATCCAGCTAACAGTGGAAGTTATAAACTGATTCAGCGGACCCAGGTTCGAGACTGACGTCTTTCGGATGGTGACGGTAAAGGTCGGTCCCAGACGTAAATAATCATATCTGATTGATACACGTCTGTAAAAACCCAATTACACACACACACACACACACACACACACATTATGTTTTACACGCGAGCGGCTGAGATCCGTCACTTCGTGAAAATCTGTTACTAGTCACTACGCGTCCTTGGAATTTTGCGTTTTCACAAAATGACGGTTATGTTTACAGCTCATTTTCCCCAAAAATTTAACAAATAGGCAAATGATTAAACATAGAACTAAACACAAAAATATGAGCTATCCCAGGATATAAAATTTATTCACCCTTCATACATTAAAGAGGTTGAGATTATGCTTTTTTAAAACTTTGAAAGCGATTTATTCAAAACTAACTTTCTTTTATAGTTGCGCGCTCATCCGTCACTTCGATCGTGAGAACTGTAACGTTCTGTTTGTATATTGCCTCCTGTATTTTTTCCCCTTTCTCTCTATCCTTAAATGTTATTCTTTGTTACTTCCTCCTAATCTTCCTTTCATCAGTCTTTTCTTCCTTTCATCATGTTTTCAATATTTTTCTTCTTTCATCTTTTATTCTGTCATGAACTTTGTATTTCTTTATTCCTATTTCTTTGTCGTCTCATTCTATATTTCCTAGTGTTATTCTTTGTGTTTATCTTATCATCTTTTATCAGGGAATTTATTACATCTGATCTACCGTGAATTTCGAGGCCACTCACAGAAATTGTACAATCCCACATAATACATGCATTCATTGCATTCATTAAAGGGATTCGGTAACTTTGTGGAGGCTTGATTTAATAAATTGTTGAATTTTGATATCTGTCTTGTATAATGATGTTCAGAAGGATAAATAAATAGCCAGGCATAGAAAGGTTTTCCCTTAAATTCAAGAGTGTATCTTTCAGACGTAATGATTTTGTATGATGTGCACTGGTACACTGAATATTTATGTCATTGTTTTGCTGTTTGGAATCACCATGATTTCTGTTGCTATTACTCCTTATAGGCATCGGCTTAATTTGCTGGCTCTACTCACTGATTTTCCCAGTGTTATCATGGCACGCCTTGGGATTGGGATAGTTAAAATGGTATTGGAATGTACTTTGGCACATTATTTCTCTATAATGTCATGATGTATTTTCTCGCTGTCGTAGATCTTCGGGTCGGTTCAGGCTCTATACAATAGTATGAATTATGATGATAAAGATTAGAGGAGATGAGTTTGGGAAAGTGTAATCTTTTAATTGGTATAATATGAGTAGGAGTAAATTTTGCTTGTGTGGAATAAAGTGTGTAATTTGTGGTTGAGAAATTAGGTATGGAGCCTGTTCCGGCTTGGGGATCTTTGAACGGGGAAGGCTCTCTTCATTATGTGTGCTATGGCATGTATGGGGCGGGGGTCTTCGAGGGAGCTGTGCTTTCCTGGACATAACTTAATCATGGTCGATGGTGGTTCTCTCTTTTATGTCTTTTTATGAAATGTTCTTGTCACTTTTTTTCTTTCCTTTTTACAATAACTGCTAATTATTTGTAAATTTTGTGAGTCTATTTGATTATGAAACAATAAAACATATAATAAAAAAAATTAAAAAAAAAGGTTTTCAAATATATAATATCATTAAGATATCTATTACTGAAGAATCCCATTTACGAAAGCGTATGGCCATACGCTTTAGTCTAACACTGAGTCTATGGGGGAAAATGAGTCTAGCATTTCCGGTCACTTGCATATGTTTACTTTTGTGAAGCACATGATGATTTTGAAGTGTTTTTTTTTTCCTGGGCTTCAGGAAAAAAAAAAAAGGTTTTCAAATATATAATATTATTAAGATATCTATTACTGAAGAATCCCATTTACGAAAGCGTATGGCCATACGCTTTAGTCTAACACTGAGTCTATGGGGGAAAATGAGTCTAGCATTTCCGGTCACTTGCATATGTTTACTTTTGTGAAGCACATGATGATTTTGAAGTGTTTTTTTTTTTCCTGGGCTTCATTTTTACACCATATTACATACACTGATAGCATAAGACCAGGCAGCTCAGATTTTATCAAGCCTCTACAAAGCTACCAAATCACTTTAAACACTGATATTCTTTTTCACCGTTTCAATGTTGAAAGGAAACGAACCAGAAACTAGATTATGCTTTTCAAAGTCCCGCTCCCATTCAGACATGCGTTCATAATTGTCCCTGGGGAGTCCTGTACATCAACGGCGTACACCAAAACGGATTAAAAGGGTATACTTTTTCAGCATTAGGCGCGTAAACCGGGTTACGCGTTTAGGGTACTAAAAACAGAAAAATTTGAAGGGTATCATATTCAGAGGTGATAAGAAGAAGATCCGAGGAAATCGCCATTAAGGGTATAAAAATCAGAGATGAGACATGCCCCCCTTCCCTCCTCGTTTAAAGGGAAATCCAACCTTAATAGCAAGTTGCTTGGAAAGAAAGAGGAAAATTCAGAGAAGCAGATTGGTGAAAGTTTGAACGAAATCGGACAAGCAATAAGAAAGTTATGAATTTTTGAAAGTTGTAATCACTATACATATGGGAATTTCAAATTGGCCGAATAGGTAGTGTCACTGTGATGTAGCTGTGGACAACTCCCCCATTCGCTCCAACACACAAAAAGACTAAAATGTCCCTTTTTAAAAAATATGTTACTCAGTAGGATCTTTTTCTTTCATGAGGACCTATAACAATATGCTATCTCCAATATATTTTGAGTACAGCTCCGAGGGTAAAAGTGCCTCGAAGAAAACCGCAAATTAATGATATTTTTGTGTACGACAAATGGGAGAGTTGTCCACAAAAATGTCACAATTGAATCACCAAATTGCCAATTTGAGATTCGCATAGATGTAGTGATCTCACTTTTCAAACTTCCATAACTTTCTTATTCCTTGTCCGATTTCTTTCAAACTTTCACCATCCTGTTATTCTTATTTTTCTGCTTTCACACAAATCATCTCATTACCAAGGTTGGATTGCCCTTTAATACTTAAAGCAAATGTAACCATCCATCAGAGTCAGAGAGGATTGCGACTTTTCAAATGTATCTTCACTTACTTCTATACATCTTAGGGATGATCCCAGTAGAATTGATTACACCTGATATACCGTGAAATTGTAAAATCCCACATTTCAATGTTGAAAGGAATTAGCGTACCAGAAACTGGAACATGTTTTTCGAAGTCCCTCTCCCGTGCAGATACATGCATTCATTATATTTGTTAAACACTGAAATTCCTTTTCATTGTTGAAAGGAAACGAAACAGAAAATGGATATGCTTTTTAAAGTCCCACTCACATTCAGACAAGCGTTCATAATTGTACTCTTTAAAAAACACTATTCTTTGTTTAATACTGAAAGCAAAAGTAACCATAACTGTCTCAACACAGATATCCATCAGAGTCAGAGAGGACTGCGACCAGTGGCGTAATGAGCCAAAAATTTTGAGGGGGCTGAGCCACCAAGAATTGAAGAATTTTCTAAAGCGTCAGGAACGAAGTACATACTGTACTTGTATATAAATCCTTTGAAGGGGGGGGGGGGTACAAAGGGAGGGGTACGGAACACCCCGCCCCTTCCAAAATAAGAAGTCTTTGCACCTTGCTGTACCATGAAAACTTTGGACTTATCTTGCTTAATTGAATATGCTTTTTTTACGAGGTCGCGTAGCGACCGAGCCAGAATTTCTTTTACATTTTGTAGTTTGAAACTTTGCATTTCAGACCACTTTTACGCACATAATATAATAAGCAAAATGTGAGCTTAATATCCATCCTTTTCTCTTTTTTTCTCTTATGGGGAAATGTAGCTTAAAATCATCATTTAGCGACTTTCATTTTCGGGGGACGATTCCTCTCTGCCTCGTCTATGCAAGGAGTTATCACAAAACTGTGATAACTCCTTGGTCTATGTAATACCTGTTTATAGATTTTTTTTAGAAATGAAGTTTAAGTGTATTAAACGAGGCAGCGGAGAGACCGACTGAGAGAATTTTCTATTTTGAAAAGTGAAAGTTTGCATTCTAGAGCATTTCGGAGCCTGAGTAGTGTGCGGTAGCCTTAATCCATTATCTACTTCCCTCAGTTTTGAAATAAATTTAATGACAGTGAGTGATCCTATTGTAAAAGGAATGATTTGGGTATAAGAGGAAAGCTCCCCTACTGTGATAATAAAATTTTGACAAAATAAGATGCATATAAATTATGTACATAGAAGGGGAGGTACGAAGAAAATTCACCGATTTATACGTTCTAAAAGACGTACATGTACTACATGTACTATGACAACTGTAATCACAATTTTTTTTTCTAGCCAGGGGCTATATAAAATGGATTTTTTTTTCCATCTTTCTTTCTTTCTTTATTTCCCCCTTCCTTTTATTTCTTTCCTTCTCCTTTCTTATCCCCCCTTTTGTGATCGTTGAACTTGGGGGGGGGGGGGGGGGGTGGGCTGCAAAAGGAAAGAAAGAAAACGAAAACAAATCGAAATACAATATAGAAATACAATTTCAACCTGCAATTGTGATTAGTAAGTATTTTGAGTAGAACACACTTTTTATCCCAGTGCACTATAGCTTGATGCTCCGGAATCACTTATGTTACTTATGTCATTTGACCCCTTAAAATCAGAATCTGAGCACCTGACACATATAGGACCATCATAGCCTATATATCCAGAATTTCGGAGAGGCACGCGAAAGCGCCCGTATCCGATGCTGAATCTAATCTTTAAGTGATTATCAACTTGCACCATGCCAAATATTCTATGACATCTTATTGCAAAGATATAGCAAATGTTTAATTTTAATTTTTTGTTTTGTTTTGTTTATGGCACCTAGATTACGTCAGGACGTTAGTATACGTTAGTATGCCAAGGCAATGAACGTATATACCATTGTACCAAATGCGAGTACATTTTGAGCAAGCCGTTCTTGAGTTATTATGAATACAGAAAAGTGGGTAGAAATAAGAATAGACAAAATGCCGGGATTTTTCCAAACTAGCGCCTAGATGACGTCGTGATGCAATGACTGTGTTGAAAAGGTTACCGTGCTCAGACAATAATCCTATCTACCAATATTCCAAATTTGATTACATTTGAACAAGTCTTTTTTTTAAAGACATTGTGTGTACAAACAAGTGAAAAACAAGAAATATAATACTATAGAGCTGAACACGTGCAACTATACACTCTTAAAAAAGTTGGGCAAAAAAATGCCCAATTTTTAACCAACACTGGGCAACATACTGTCCACACAACTTTTGGTTAAAATTTGCCCTACTGATGTTGGGCAATCCATTTACTATGTTGTTGGGCAAATTAAATTGCCCATCAGTTGGTGACCCATTAGATTTTACCCAACTCTACAATTGCCCAACTGTTGGTTATATTCTCAGTTGGGTAATTATTGCCCAACCAATCTTACCCAATAGGATTGCCCAACCCTCTATTTGTTCAGCTGTTTGGTAACAAATATCATGTGGTTGGGCAAATTCAGCTGCCCAATTTATTGTTTCCTTTTTCCTCCAACCTAGGTAAAAAAAAATGAAATCTGCTTGTTACGTCCTTCTGGGTCTTAATCTAATCAATCCTAACCTATCCTATTTTAAGCTATCCTATCCTATCCTATATCTTAACCTATCCTATCCTAGTCCTATCCTATCTAGTTAGTGCAAACTAGTGCAAGCTCTTATATACCCCTTATATTTTTTTATGCATTCGGTGACAGTTAGTAAATCGGGCCACCCCAAACCATACGCTACTAAAAATTCATGAATATTCATATAAGTGTTTTCCCCAATATTGGGTAAAAATATTTACCACAAGTTGGGCAAAAGCGAATTTCTAACCAACCATCAGTTACCCAACAAAATTTACCCAACTGGCAAAGGAAATGTGACAAAATTACACAACTACAGGGCAACAAGTACCCAACCCATAATTACCAAATACTGTTGGTAAATATATGCCCAATATTTAGGTAAAAAGTATTGACCAATATTGGTTACACCACTCGAGTGTCCAGTTGGTTAATAATAGCCCAGAATTGGGAATATTTTTAACCAACCAGCAGTTACCCAACTAAATTTACCCAACATTTTAAGAGTGTACAGGTTGGCTGTGAAACAGTCATGAAATGCGTTAGAGTAGTAATAATGAAGCATGAAGTAGGCATGTTGCTACAAAAATGCATTGCTCTACATGAGGGCCCTGCAGTTATTATCCCATCATTGCTCAGTAAGGCACCCATTTTAAGTGCACCTGTGTCGAGAGGGACAAACGTAGGTGAGACACCAAGCAAGGATTGAACCTAGGACATCTCGTATGAGAGTCAAGAGCCTTAAAGGGATTGATTAACTTTGCCCAGGATTGAAAAAAAAAAATCACTGTTCCAGCTAATGCTGTAATCATAATTGTAAGCCTTTAGGTCAGACAGGAATCGCCTGAGTTTTATAAGCTGAGCAGTCGTTTGTATATCAGGATATTTACGATTGAACATTGATGTCGGGATACTAGTACCACCGAACCCTAAAGAACTCTCACGGTTCTATCACAAAATACCGTACAATGAACGAATCCCTATTTCTTCACGGGCTGGAAACCCGCTCTGAAATCGCCAAGCGCTGGTGCTTGGTTTTTGTGACTGCAGCGCAGCGAAGAAGCCGAGCGACTTACGCTATAGCGATCGATCGCTTTTTTCTCTTTTTTAGGATAGTAAACGGGTTCCATTTTCGCTCATACTTTCACATATCCTTAATTATATATGTAGTTAGAGGACTGCACACAATTCCCTGGCATTTGAGCTGATTTTTGAATTTTTTACAAAGTTAATCAATCCCTTTAACATACCACTGTACTCGCACTACAGCAGAAGTTCTTATGTAAAAGAAGTAACACTAAAATAGCATTCTCTTATTACAAAAAGGTAAGGGTAAATTCTGCTCTTATTCGTACATGTATTCTATATCCTTATGGGCCCTTGGCATAGAATGAGATTTTGGTCGAGGAGTTTGTTGAATTCATTTTACTTTCAGGAATTGTGTGGAGGTATTGGAGGACTGGAGGTGGCGTAGATATGCCGTGGTATATTCAGATAGTGTAGTATACATGTGGTGACTTGAGGTTCGAATCCCAACCCTGCTTAGTAAAGTCCTTCGGCAAGACCAGGTGAAACTGGTGTACCTTGGTTCTGCAGGATTTTTCACAAGGGGGGGGGGGGAATAGGTTTTTATGACATGATGCAGGCTCTTTTCATCCCTTTTGTTCATTTGAATTTAAAAAAAAATAGAATGAAATACAGATACGAAATTTAATTTCTAGATTTCATTGATTAGCATTTAATCAATCATTGCAAAAATGAATCAATATAAATTTATATACATGTACACATAATATTCCTTCAAACGAATGCATTTATATGTAGAACACTGCACATGATTACATTTAAAAAAAACACCATATACATGTATATGAATACATAATACAAAAATAATATATTTCATGTCCAGGTGTCCATTCAAGGCAGGTTTGACTGTGTCTGATAGAATTCGTACAAATCGTCGAATTGTACACTTTCTATTTTCTTCATCAGACTTCTTTATTTAGTCACAACGTGAACATTAATTCTGCATAGTCCAAGTGTTTTATATTGACATTTGGCAGTTCATAATTATATAGAGACCTGAACATATAGACCTGAATGCAACTTCATGTTTTAATATACAGGACGCAAATATCCATAGTTTGAAATAAACGGAGGTATATCAGCTAAAGGCAAAAAAAACAAACAAACAAAAAAAAAACCCTGATTTTTAGTCACGTGACTCCTTGTTTTCTGTTTCGTTCATAGTAAACAAAAAAAGTTGCATAATGAGAGAAAGGTGACAGTGGAAGAAATTGAAACGGAAATTTAACCCTAAAGTGGGTAGCAATATTATACAAATCGAGTCACAGAGACTACCGTACGTAAAATGAGCTGCCGTTAAAAGAGGAAGCCAAAGTACTATGAACAAATCTTAAGACTTTTCAGTTATAATATAGAATTTACCCCCAAAATTGTTTAAAATGCTCTTTATTGAAAATTAAAGATAATAATACACAGGAAGGCACAATCTTGGGCAGAATAGAACAACCAAGACATCTTAACCAGTCGACTACTGATTTATTTCATTCACATAAGCTTAATATAGGGGCTTCCCGGTTCCAGAAGGCAATGGGTTAAATCAGCAAGTTTTTCGAGGTTCTTTCGCACATGGAATATGCCGGACAGGACTATAATTATAAGTTATCAGTCAACCATGCACTCTGGCCTGACTTGAAAGTAATCTTGTGATGTAGAGATAAAATCTAATTCCCAGAGAACATCAATATCATTATGTATAAATGTTTTGTCTCCGTAAGTCACAAACGTACATGCTTCATCCTTTCGCTCATACCCCAGCCACATTAACGGGACCAATACCAGACAGTCAACAGACCGAACATAAAATTACATTAAATCCGAGTGCCAAAACATCGGTCGGTTTGGAGTCGGTGTGGAGTCGGTGTGGAGTCGGTGTGGAGTCGGTTTGGTGGTGTGACCGAGGTGTTACTATTCAGCAGTTACACATTTCCAAGATAATTTATTTAGCAGGATTTTTTCATTCATATCTCTTCAGTGTTACGTGAAATGATTATTGGGTCCTGTTGGTATCTATTACAAGTACATGTACTGGAGATAAACTTCAATCGTTTAGACCAGACTTTGGTCATCAACCCCCCTTCCCCCTCCCCCCGGATTTAATGTCAGATAAATCACATATTTGTGACTATCTTGATAATCTTTCAGCTCCGTACCACATCTCATTTGACATTTAGGTCTTTGGGGATGATCCTCTCGTAAAGCCAATGACCCCCAACGGCCACCCGGACAGTTCTGGGAACTAACGACTGCATAACCCATGAGCTAGTTCAGAAGAAGAAATTGGAATCCATAGTTCTTCTTAAGGCTAGAAAAAACGTATCATATCGATCAAGTTAAAAGTACTTTCTCTCAACCCTCAACTGAACTATGTATCGCCTCCGTGCCGAAACCTGGCTATGTGTTTCCTCCTAAGATGTGATAAGAATACTTTGGATATCATCGCAAGCCTTCTACATGTACCATTCTTCATCTGACTTTTCTTAACGACGTACTCCGTTAAACCTGTCTCTTTTAACGAGCGTCGGGAAATTTCCCGTATCCTCGTTCCGTCCATGCAATGATCTTTAACTCTCGCACACATGTCTTTCAATTCCGCTACTTCAGCGGCCATCTTAGTCCTCCCATAGCCATCTATCTTTCTCCACAGAGTTTTGTTAAAGTGATCATATAGTTTTACGTCCCCCGCGTTCCACCGATTGAGGCGCTTCACCACGTCTTCAGCTGCTCTCTCATCTTCCACGGATGGTACAGCTGAATGCGGGTCCAGCGAAACCTTGATCTTACTATGGACATGTACAAGGCTGCGCATATCCCAGCAGAGCAGATTCTTCAGTAGAATCAACGACTCGTAAAAATATTCCATGATTAGAACCAAATGGAACTTAGAGTCAAGGAACTCGATGTAGTCCTGGACCTGTCTCGGATTGTCACTGAAACTTCTCTCCATTCCGAGGTCGAAGAGAGTCGGATCCCGGCCGTTGTGACGCTTGTATTTTCCCGAGCCGTATTTTTCATAAAAATATTCGGGGTTCAGTGAGTATTGTTCCAGCGTAGCCTTGAAAGTGCTGTCCATGACAAAGTAGGTATACATGCTTCGGAACTGATCCGAGGACTTCCGGATGATTGTGATGTATTTGGTATCCGGTGGCATCAGCTCCTTAATATCTGCCAGACACGAAAATAAACACATGGTACTGTAATAATAATTCTCATTATAAAGCATGTTGTCTCTAACACCAGTCTTTTTACAAAATCGAACAATGACACTCAAATGTTTATCATTATTGTGGTAAGAAATCACGAGAACGACGAAGGACTGTTCAATCGGCCACTTTTTAGATCATTTATTCGATACAGATAAGTTAAATACGTAAAAGCGATTGGACAAATTTTCTTTTGGACAAATCTTCTGAAATAATGATTCCTTTCACACTGCAACCCCCCCCCCCCAAAAAAAAAAAAAAAAAAAAAAAAAAAAACCAGGGTGTTAATTCAACACCATCTCGGTATCAATATTGAACTACACCAGACCAGTGATAAAGCAGCACCAGTTTGATATTGGGCTACACCAGATAAGTGATAAAAACAACAAAGTTAGTGTTGAAACAACACCAGTTTGTGTTAAAATAACATCAGTTAGTGTTAAAACAACACCAGTTTGATTCGTTTTAACACTTATCTGGTGTAGTCCACTATTGATACCGAGATGGTGTCGGATTAATTATTTTATTGTGTTTCTTTAGCGACATCCTCAAAGAGAAATGAACGTCTTCACCGCACATTTTTTTCGCAGTATTGTTATGCTTGCTTAGAGTTTTCGCACTGGGCATTCTACACAATCAAAATGGTACAGAAACTGTACATGTGTCTTCTAGTTGTGTCATCCTTCTTATGTCCCCGTCACACCGACAAACCGACACCAGACCAAGAACAGACAGAACAAAAAATTACATTACTATTAAAGTCACTTTGCTTACAAGTGTGACTGAGGTATAACCGATTGGGAGTTTCCAGTCAACTAACAATGGTTCAGTCCACTAGCGTAGCTGGGGGGGGGGGGGGGGGGGGGGCAGAGGGGCAGAGTCCCCCCCCCCCCGTCAACTTTTCCTCCCATTTTTTTTTGTTGAGATTTTTTTGTTTTGTTTTGCTTGTCAGAGAATTATGGAGGAAAACATGTGATACCCCCCCCCCCCCCCCACTGAGCGACTTTTTTTTGGAGGGCTGGGGGAAAAAAGTCCCCCCCCCCCCCCTCCCTCCCACTGAGCGAGTTTTGGAGAGCTGGCGAGTCTCCCTTCAAGCAGAATTTGCCCCCCTTGGAAAAAATCCTAACTACGCCACTGGTTCACTCAAACAATAGGTATGTCCATAACTTACCATTGTAAAAGAAGCGGACATGGTTTGCCATGATGTTGATCTGCCTCCCCGGTCGGACTGGTAAGATACTGGAAGCTTCAAACTCGCGCACTGATTGGATGTAGACGTCACGTGCCGGGAGGGCAAAGGTTAAATTCCTTTCATCACCGTATCGATAGATAATGTTCTGTAACGTGGAGCTGCCTGTCTTATGTGTCTTAATGTACACAATGTTTGTATGAGGCTTGCAGGTGGCCTGATCCCCTATCGAATCATAAGTTCTCTTCTCGTTATCGATACTCCTATCAGCAATAGTATCGTCTCTCTTTGGTATGGTTTCAGTCTGGTTTAGATTGAATGTTCGATCATTAGATTTGGAATCGGATAGCGGTTTGAATGCAATTTTCGATTTGCTCTTGACCTTTGGATATATCCGTCGAATGTGCGGAGCTGGGTGGGCGAACGGATGAGAGAAGACCGCGTATGATGACCGGTCATATCCGGCGCTATCACCGCTAACCGATGATTCCTTGTCGTCTTCGCTTGCATCACCAATGGAGTCATTCTTGGGGAAAGTAGATTCGGAGAGACGATTTTTGGTGCGGTGAACGAGAGGCTGGTGTTGAAGATGGTTCATCCATCTGTAAAGAAAAGAAAGAAGAAAAAAGAAGAAAAAATAAAATCTTGAAAGAAAATACAACATCAGGGAAATTCCTTTACATGTATTACAGTTTTTGACTTCTGACAGCAACTTAGTCATCGCTGTCTCATGTTTCTGAATGTGGTTTTTAAAAGAGGTCAACCTAAGTTCGTTGTTTACTTTTTAATGGGAGATTTGGGACTTGACTCACATTTGACTCAACTGATACTTGAATAAGCACCATCAAGATAAGAGGTTTAGAAAATACATATTTCCCCGGAAAACGGCCTACAAATTTAGTCACTGATTGCAAAGAACAAGGTAATGGTATATCAGTTCGTCACATAATATAGAATCACAGAAAATGTGTGTATTTGATACAAGGATCGATTTTCCATGTGCATGAACAATGGGGGGGGGGGGGGGGGGAGAGTACTCGCTTTTCCGACGGTTCATAATCCCGAAACATAAATTTCCCATACCAGGGGGGTTCATAATTTTCCGAAAATGAAATAGGGTTCATAATTCCGAACATTTGATGCATCCAAAGGTTCGGTATTCCGGTTCAAAATTCCGAAAATGAAATATGGTTTATAATTCCGAAAATAAAAAAGGGTTCATCACTCCAAAGATTCGTAATTCCGAAAATACAATAGAAACCCAAAATAAGTTTTCGGATTTATTAACCCTTTTTTATTTTCGAAATTATGAACCCTCGGTGTAATCGAAAAAATCGCAAAAGCGACAAGCAACCTGACGAATACATCCGTCCCATTTAATACTACACATAAAGTGAAAGACGAAGAGCGGAAAGACACCGTGAAAAGAAGATGATTGGACCCACTCCCACACCCTTCCTTTACTCGATGGGCCTTTATTTAGATTCAACTAGTAAGGCCGAAGGCCCCCCCCCCGCACACACACACATACACCCGTGCCCCCTAAATGTCTGGACTCACGCCAGTGGTGTAGCCAGGATTTTTTACAAGGGGAGGGGGGCAAATTTTGTCAATTGTTAAATTCTGCTTGGAGGGAGACCCGTATTTTTTTCTTCTCACTAGCCCTCCAAATTTCGCTCAGTGGGGGGGGGGGGGGGGGGGCGCGGTTATCAGATGTTTTCCTCCATAATTCTCTGACAAGCAAGCACAAAAAAAAAAAAAAAAATTCAGCTCTAAAAGGGAAATCCCTGTTTTTTTCTGCTCACCATCCCTCCAAAGGTCGCTCAGTGGGGGGGGGGGGGGGGGGGTAGGCAATTTTTTTTTTTTTTTGCCAGCCATCCAAAAGTCACTCAGTTTCCTCCATAATTTTCAACAACAACAAACAAACAAAAAAAATGGGGGGGGGGGGGGGGAGGTTGTCAGGGGGCAGTCTGCCCCCTGCCCCTGCCCCCCCCCCCCTCCTTCCTCAGCTACGCTAGTGACTCATGCAACCTCACTGACCATATTAAAGACTTACCCATCTGCGATCCATTCTAGCTTCTTATTCACCTGGTCCACATGGCGTTCGTGGGGAATGGCACGGAACTCGTGGGGTTGGGTGTTGGTGTGTTTATTGAAAGACAGGAGTAAGAGGACGATATAGATGGCTACGGTCGCAACTAGGATCGTGAACTTCACCGGAGATATTTTATAGTAGTACCTCATGTTGGTCGGCTATGGTGAGCTGTAAAGAAAGAAAGACGGAATAAAGATATCGGGTTGGTTGATAAATTGCCAAATTTATCACACAGACGGAACAAGTATCCATGTTTTGTTTACAATACACCTATTTCCTAAGCAGGAAAATAATGTGTGGATAAAACAAGGGTTATTGTTGGATATATCAGGAAATGTGATTCATCCTATGCTATCAAGTGGTATTACTAGACCATTTTGAAGTGGGGGGGGGGGGGGCGTCCGACCACATTTGTCGACTAGCATGCCGAAAACTTTTCAAACAAGTATATAAATGAGTGATTAATTTTTTTGCGATTTGCCAAAGAGGCTGCGTGTATAAATCAAAAACTTGAAGACAGAATATTTTGATTTGGGAAGGGGTGCTATCCATCCACCTTGATGCTACTAAGGATCATAACATTATATGTAGACCTACAAGCAATTTTGGTGAAAATGTTGCTTCTCTTAAAATTATGGTTGGTCCTCGCATCAAGTCAAACGTCATAACATAACTTTAGTTAGAGGTGTCGTAGTCGAGTGCTTTAAAAACTGGACTGGAGATGCGTAGGTCGTGTGTTCGATCCCAGCACGGCACTTATGTCCTTGAGCAAGACATTTTATCTACATTGCTCCTCTCCACCCAGGTGTTAAATCAGTACCCGGAAGGATGCGAAAGTCAATGTGGTTTGTATTGCGAGCGTCTGTGAAAAAGCGCCGGGCAGGAATGATCCCCAGGAAGTGGAGAAGGTGCATAATATACATTGTATGCAAGCCTGAATCCGATGACCAAAGTAATAATATATCTGTAAAGCGCTTAGAGACAATGCAGATTATTATCATTATTATTATTATAACATGATGTATAGAAAATGACCACGATTAGATTCAAAACTGAAGACTGCTTTTTCAACATCTCATAAGCGGTTAAACGGAAGGTTGAGTTCTGGGAAAGGTGAAAATTAAATTGTGAGCTTTCTCATTCCAATAGTAATTAGAAATAGCGATTCCTCAGATTCATTTAAGAGCAATCTAAAAACTTACCTGTTTAATGCTTCCCTTTGTTAATATTGTTTTTTTCATTCCTTTCTTCATTTCTTGTATTTGTTATAATTATCTTCCTTTCTTCATCCTATAATACATATGCGCCTAGAGCACTCCACAGAGTGGATTGGGCGCAATATAAATCATATGAATTATTATTATGTCAATACTAGAAATGTCCCCTGAAAAGGATTTCTCTTCAAATGCCCTTATATTTGAAAATATGACAAAAAAAGCTGAAGTGTTCGGGCCGAACATTCATGCCACATCTGTGTGCAGTCCCATGTACCCATTTCTGTGTGCGGTGCATATGCTTTTGAGCGAGTTTGGGTTGATTTCCTATCATTTTTATGATTCCAAAACCTCACAGTATATACCAGTCCTTATTTAGACATGATCAACCTTTCCCAATTGCTTTCAGACAGTTTCTTTCACAATGTAATCGCACGACCAGGGCCCCGTTGCATAAAACTTACCATTAACGGTAACTTTGCCATCAACGGTAACTCCCATGGAAACCATGATTTTGATTGGCTGTCGAGTGATGTTACCATGGTAGTTACCATTGATAGCAGAGTTACCGCTAACGGTAAGTTTTATGCAACGGGGCCCAGAACTCAAATTTATCTTTATTTTTAGATATCCAACATTATATCCTTGAATAAAGAAGAGTTAAGGTGAACCACGACCTATATTATCAGACATGGGGGTGTTTCATAAAGCTGTTCGTAAAGTTACGCACGACTTTACGAATGACTTGAATATGGCAAGCCAAATGTGATTCTCAATCATTTTTAATCGCATCCGCTAAAATTGAAATATGCAGACGGAGATTAACATTCTTATTCTTAACAAGCATTTTTAATATTTTTGCCACAATTTAATTGAGATTATTGGAAATACAGTCATACTTTATTAAAACGTCAGGAAAAACTTTGGGCATTTCATTTGGTACTTCATATTCAAGTCGTTCGTAAAGTCATGCGTAACTGTACGAACAGCTTTATGAAACAGCCCCCTGTATCATCACCAAATTCTCGATACATGCGGAAATCAAAGGCAAGGTTCATAAGAAACAGCTGATCTATGGCGACACCTTCAAGAAACAATTACACTCCAACTTCCTTCCTACCGGAAAAATCTCATTTCTAGTATTGTAAGTGAAACTTGAAGCTGCTAAAGTGGTATACGTGCATGGTTCCATGACAAGTCAGTCACCTCATTTCTTACTAGCCTGTGTAACAAGACTCAAATTTAATAAGTAATAATAATAATAATAATAATAATATTCTGTTTTCGCATCGCGCATGTCAGATTATAGCGCCTCCATGCGCTTCCGAAGGACTTTTGGAAATTGTTACCCTGGCGTTATTGACTCCATTACCCGTTATCAACAATCAGTGCATTCAACTTCAAGGAATAAATCCTAGTGGTACTAGTACCTGGTACAAATTAACTCACTTGGATAGAGTTTGGCAAATGTAGATTAATGACAAATTAAGGACGTTAGCTCTGTGGCAGGGGATCGAACCCTGTACCTTCTGATCAACAGTACAGTTACACTTACACTTGACTATAAGTATAAAGCCTCTACGCTAGACGACGACACCTCTGCCCCTTCAGAGTGCAATTTTGTCTCATTAAATCAATTAAAATAGAAATCAATCAATATAGCAATATAATAATACTTCAGCAATCAGCTTCAATGAATTATTACAGATAACATGATTAATCACATAATACATTATCTTACTGCTCGAATGGGAGTTGACGGCTGCCCTCCCGATACTGGTAGTTCCGAGATACAACAAATATGTTGGACAGTACCCGACAATTCCTGCATTTCACCTAACGTCATTTTGCAGTATTAAAATGTTGAACTGTACCTTTAAGCTTATGCGCATTACTAGTACATAGCCAATGACGTAGACAAACATGTTTCCCGTGAGCGAACATAACTAATAAAATCAACAAGTGCTCTTGGCCTCGAACCAAGCAAGGAAACTATTTAACCTCACTGATTAGTTCCTATTCGGACAGACGTTTGAATAATTACGGTCCGGTTGTACCAGACTTAAAACAAACATTATATGTTTGTTAACAGACTAATCGTAAATTGCTTCCATATTAGAAACAAAAAAGTTAAAATGCCTTTAAATTTTCAGTGCATTTAGGAAAGATACCTGGAATGAGCTACAAAATATTTTCTTTTTTCCGCAGCGCAATGTTTCACTCACTGAGTGATAATTCATAATTTCTGGATTAATATTTCGTCATCGGCTCCAAGTTGCTAGTACCTTTCAGATTATGCACAATTCAAACACTCCAGTTATGCCACTGTATTAGGGGCGGATCTAGGAGTTTATTAAAATGAGGGTGCATACTCAGACAATTTCTGACAAGCAAGCAAAAAAACAAAACAAAAAAAAAAAAAAGGAAAGAAAGAAAGAAAGAAAAAGGAAATAAAAATGACCTCAAACAAAGGTGGACACAATCTTGGAGTTCTGTATTTAAGATATAGGCCTACCACTTGGATTTCAACAAAAAAAGGGGGGGGGGGTACGGGCCGGATGTGCCCCCACTCTAAATCCGCCAAAGTGTTGAACAATATATACATTTATGCTTAATATATAACTGGGTTCCGGTGTATAAAGATCAGTTTTTGCACATTTTCCGTGGCAAAATGTTTGCAGTTTTGCAGTTTGTTTGTAGGTATCTGGCAAAGTTCATTTGATCCTGTTTACCTTAGACTTACTTGTGACACAGATGTTGTTCTTGTATTTAACTTTCATGCCTCGAATACGAAGGAAACGTAACGCGAGTAGCGTAGCCACGATCTACCCATTATTAAAGAGGTCAATTTTATAATTTACCGTAATGTAAATAATATACATAAGTTGATATGATATCAAACAAAATTACGATAAGAAATGTTTACATGAATGGAAAAACTAAAGAAAAAAACCATGAAGTAGAGCAATTAAATAATAAACAATTATACTATCATAATTTCAGTAAATTTAGGTATAGTAAAGAAACATAAGTGGAGGAGTCTATTGAAACGCACAGCTTATGAGAAGCAAAATACTTACAAAATACAGTATATGCAAATAATTACTAAATATATAATTATATATATACTTTAGATTTTTTTCTACCCATCCCCATCACCCTATAAAACAGAATAGTAGTGACACTGGAATATGTAGAAATCATTACATTGGAAATAATAAAAAGAGATGACTTGAGTAGGAAAAAAGAAAGAAAGAAAGAAAAGGAGAGAGATGGAAGATGAAGGATGGGGACGTTAGTCACGTTACACATTTAAATGCCTTTTGCAAAGATTTTGTTTTCATTCTAGTTCAGTATTTGGTTCGAAAGGATGCTTTCCCTATTGTTGTTGCCATTTAACAGTTATATCTATTCATTGGGAGTTTCTTCAGTCTACGTTAAAATGAAAAAAAAAATAGTGGGAGGCTGGGAGCTGATTTATAATCGTATTATTTAAGGAGTTCCAGAGCAGCAGCTGTGGTCCGGTATATATAAAAGTCTTCTGTGCAGTAATTGTTCTTGTCAGTGGTAGATGTAACATATTTGATTGTCTCGTGGGGTATTTTAGTACTTTATTGTTTCTTTTAAATATTTGCAATTTTTTTTTTTTTTTTTTTTTGGGGGGGGGGGGGGTAAGTGATTTTTTTTCTCCAACTGGTACATAAAACAATTTTTAAGACCTTTTTATCATAAAAGAGAATGTTTGTGAGAGAACGATAGCTTTTATTGCAAATGATTCCCATTAGCCTTTCATGTAGTAATATAACTTTGTTGAGGTTGTGCTTCATAGAGTAGCCCCATGCGAGTCATCAGCAAATATTATAAAGGATAATAGTCTGGATGAAAGATAAAGGCCATTAATATACAATTTTATGAATAATAGCGAGCCTAATATGGAGCCTTGTGGTACTCCGCATGTTATGTTTCTTAGGGTGGATGTACAGTTATTAATAACTACAAATTATTTCCCATTTGTTAGGTGATCCCTGAACCACTCCAGGGCATTTCCTCTAATTCCATAGTCATTAAATTTATGTAAAAGCATATCATGATCCACTGTGTCAAAGGCCTTGGAGAGTTAAGTCCAGGAATAAGCTGATAGTATGGGAATCATGGTCAAGTACGTTCCTAATTTTGTCATTAAATGTCAAGACCGCATGTTTGGTATTATGCTGTTCACGAAAACCAAATTTTACATTCCTAAGTTTGCTTAGCCATTCGATGGCGAGGGTGCACATGCCCCCAGGCCTCCCCTTGCGCCCGTTGCACGTTATGTCAGTCGCAGACTCTGGACTTCCAGATCATTGGGACGCCCGCACGACCAGGGGGCATTTCATCAAGTGTATTGTCGTTGATTTTTACCGACAAATTTGCTCTCTGCCAATCAGATGCAAGGAATTCAGTAGCTTATAACAGTTATTGTAAATTGTCAGTGAAAGCAAGTTTCATGAAACGGGGCCCAGGTATAGGCCCTGCATGTTGTAGGAGGGGTGGTGGGGGTGGTGGTGTGGTGGTCGGGGGGGGGGGGGGGTTGTAAGTTAGGATCTCTGGTTTTGAATATTCCAAATGCATGTATTCACTATTTATCCACGCATCGTATAAGAATAAGCTATGTTTGATATACCAGCATTTCGGTTTAAAGACCTCGCATTGTTTATCTATTTTATTTTGCTATTTTAAGCCTTCATCGATCTACCGTGAATTCTTTGCCAATTGCATTATTCATGTTGTTGATGCGCTTTCTTGGAATTCAGTGCGATTATGCCTCTATCTCTCCCTCTCTCTCTCTATTTTGTGTTTGATATACTAGTATTTCGGTTTAAAGCCCTCGCATTTATTCTCTATTTGTTCTGCTATTTCTTAGAAAATGTACCATGAATTATCTGTCAATTGCACTATTGATTTTCTTAAATAACAATTCAATTTCACGGCTATTGTTTGCACTGTGTACAAATCAAACAGATTAATTCAATTCAATTCAAAAATGGTTTATTAGACAACATGTCTCGCAGCATACACTGAATTGCACATGTTTACATTATATACAAGGTAGAAAATCACATTCAAAGTTCAAATTAATCATTGCACATGGAATAAAAAATGTTGTCTAATAGATAATAGTAAGAATAAAAATAAAATACATTGCTATATAGAAATATGTATTGATTGCAAGAAGTAATAGGAAAATATCAATAGGTCAACGTATAAAATACAATATGATAATAACAATACAACAGTTAAAAGTTATATTTGAATATCAATAATGAAATTGAATGACTATTGCAATTGATTAATTGATAAGATCAATTACTGGCTGAAATTGTCATACTGGTAGCGGTAATTCAGAGCAAAACCATGAAATTAATCCAGTGGGATGTGTTGTAAGAAAAAGAGTAAAAGGCAAGTGATAATTTCAAAAAAAAAAAAAAAAAAAAAAACTTGAAATATAATATCTAATTAAATTTATAATTATGATAATGAGATCTGATGCAAGAAACAATCAAAGATTGTATAGTGCATAAATAATATAATTCCTAATTCGTTGATCCAAAGCAAAAGTTATAACAATTTATGGGGTACGTAAAGCACCTGGCACATGGTAGATTACAAATTATTTAAGATATCAGTCATGTGAGGCAATGCACTGTTTTTAAATCTTTGAGTACGGCATCTGTATTGGTTGAACTTTTGAACACGTCTCAAATCAAAACGAGTTTTTCGTTGTGGTGATAACCAAGACATGCACAGAGGATGAGTTTCCAAGGATTTTGCAAAGTCTACACACAGTTTTTTTCCACGATTTCGAAGACTACATAAATTATAGATAGTAAGAGCACTGTTATAAGTGTTGTAATTTTTGCCTAACATTATTCGACATGCTCTTTTTTGTACACGCTCTAATTAACTATCTTGAAGACAACTTAAACAACTTAAACATTCACAACATCATGAATCCTTCCCTGCGATAATGCCTTTATCTCTCTCTCTCTCTCTTTCTTTGTGCTTGATATACCAATATTTCGGTCTAAGGCCTCGCATTTTTTCTCTATTTGTTCTGCTATTTTGTTCTACCATGAATTATCTGCTAGTTGCATTGTTGATTTGCTTAAATAAAATTCAATTTCAAGGGTAATGTTTGCACTGTGTACAAATCAAACAAATCAACTTTCTTAACTCTTTCAGTGCCGATGTCACTTATAATGACAGATAGACTTGTCATTTTCATTCACCAAATGCTCGACCACAGAAAAGGTATATAGTGTCAAATGTATATCAAAATTTTGAGCATAAATCAAGCATTCTAAATATATGATATACATGCTACCATAGAAATTTTCGGAGAAAATTGCAGATTTTTAAAAAGATATTACCTTATTTCAACATTAAACAATAGTAAACAAATCAGAAATGAAAAAAAAAACCAAAAAAAAACTCAAATGTAATTTTCGATGATCCTTATGCATAAAGTTGGTTAAAGTAACTATGTTTGATATAATGAGAAATGGTAATAAATTTGCATGCATGGGGGTATATTTTTTACCATTTATTATTATTTTTTTTTAAATCAATCTACAAAAGCAATCATATCACTAGGTATTTATCTGACGAAGGATAACACTTAGGCGGTTAGGCCTATCTGTGAATTGCATCCATGAATCATAGGGAAATGAAGGGGGCGAGTGTTTACAAACAAGAAGCCATTATACAAGAACTATACTATTTTGTAGAATCCTTATACGCGTTTGTTTTCTTCTGATATAACGTACACCTGGGACTGTGTTTGCACATTCTTGATTATGTTGCTGTATGAATCAACTTTGCATTATAGAAGAAATTATGCAAAATACTGCTAATAATACAGTGAAATGGTGCATGGGGCGAATGTGTACAAACAAGGGGCAGAAAAGGCTACATTTCACAGTACTCCTTTTATTTGCACCTTCATTCTCCCTCCCCCTTCCTCCCCCCCCCCCTTCTTTTTTCCCTCCAAGCAAGCTCTGGTCTTTTCTTTTCATATAATTCTCTTACACAATCACTCAATTTTCTACAATATCATACTTGTATTTTATTCGATTTACCATTTCCAAAAATAATGTGCTAGTCTTTTCTCCTCGATGATACAGTCTTCTCTTTATACTCTATTAGACAGTGCTACATGCAATGCAATCTCATTATGAAAACTGCAACTGTGTTTTTATTACTGTAAATGTATACTATTGCTGCCATTTTACCATTTTTAACATGTTTTTAAATAAGTGTCAATATATATAATGATATTCGATTTTTATATATTTTTTGCCAACTATTCGTGTAAACATGAAATATTCAGCCCTTGCTGACCTTCATGTGAAATGTATTGTACATGAATTGCGAATAACAAATAAACCATTATTGAATTGAATTGAATTGAAATTGAAAAAAGCTCAGCGGTCTAGGAATATTATACATACATATATATATATATATATATATATATTATATATATATATATATATATATATATATATATATTAAATAAATCTAGTTATTTCCCTTTTATATGTTTATTACGTACTCTAACGCCTAAGGGCACCCTCGCCCCAAGCTTTTGCTTTCAGAGGCGTGTCCTCCAACTATGTATGAACCACATGAATGTATATTTTGTCATATTTTTGTTAAATTACATGTAAATTATTTTGTTCATTTATTACTTTGTACACTTATATTGAAAAGTTGGAAATAGATGTCATTAAATTGAGGAAAAAAAATTGAATTGAATTGAAGCTATACGACGTCTTTTATTTCCGAAATAACACTTTGGTTGAGTTTGTATTACCTCAATTATGTTGCTGTTTTAATCCAATTTGCATCAAAGAATAACATATGCAAAATACTTCTTATACGAATACATGTACATTGAAAATGGATGGGCGACGATTACAAACAAGTGGCATTTAGACATGTTAGAAGAACTGAAAGATGTAGAAATATCGCTGGGTCTGTGTTTGTATTTTCTCACTTTATCTTGGATCCATTTCGCGTCATCGAAGAAATAATAAGAAACATTGCCTACAAATACAGTGAAAATCTTCTTCTTCTTATTCTTCTTCTTCTCCTTCTTCTTCTTCTTCTTCTTCTTCTTCTTCTTCTTCTTCTTCTTCTTCTTCTTCTTCTTCTTCTTCTTCTTCTTCTTCTTCTTCTTCTTCTTCTTCTTCTTTATCTTCTTCTTCTTCTTCTTCTTCTTCAAAATAGTACTGGGGTTACATGGGATATATTGACAAGAAGAAAACAAAAAACACTCGCTTATTTCAAGGAAAACAAGGACATCTCCGTATAGTGAGGATAAATTACAGAGTCAAGAACTGGTAGCACCGTGATCTAAATAGCACTCAAGATGCGTAAATCCTTTGACTATAAAGAAGAGTCTTTAGTCCACCTACAATTCAAAGATAAATACTATCTGCAAAGATGGCCAGTAAAGTCGGTAGTTTTGTAATACTTGATTGCTCAATTGTGTCATGACCATGCAGGACTGGTATATGTAAATAGGTTATGCTTTGTGATCATGGAGTACATATAGATTTAACACTCTCTGGGCTATTTGATCAGGGCTCTGACCGTGATTCCAACAATAGGTACATTCATCTTCGAAGATACCGTAGTACAGAGAGCCGGTAAGCGCGTTTCACTTGACTACAAGGGCACACGAGCTTTGTTTGCTTTGAAAGTGGAATACAAAGTTGGCTTGAGTCGAAGCAGAAAGATCACATGAAAATATTGAGAAGGGCGTATTTTAACTATTTTTTCCCCAGAAACATTATTGTGAAATATGTGCACATGTCCTGAAATTGCTAATAGAAGGAGCTTTAAATCTTCAGTGATCTAAGGTTTCAAAGGCTCATACATTTCCTGTTCTGTGTCCTATTTTATCACAAACTTTCATGAAATTATTTCTTGAATTTTCTGCTTCCAGGAATAGACTTACCCGTTTTGAATGTATAGAAGATACAAATGAACATTTTTAAAGTCCAATAACGGCGGTAGAATATGATTTGGAAACTGTAGGCTACGGCATATCATGACATCTTAGAATTAGGGACTTCGATCAAAGACTAGCTCATTTAAGTAGGACATTAATGTTAACTGATTGTTATGTACAGCAAGCAAGCAAGCAAACAAGCACAAACAAACCAGGCTTTCACAAACATTCTTCATAGCGGTGCAAATCCCAAGCAGACAACTAATGTACATAATAATTATATTGATCGCAAGGAGACTATCAAAAAGGGGCTTTAACACTATGAGTAAAACCATTAATATGCATTTCGAGAATAAAATGGAGCATTTTACCCCAATTAAAGGCCCCTGCAGTGCACGACATATTTAATTCAAAGATTTTAACGCCCCCCCCCCCCCTCTTATCATTTCTCTAAAAGTATGATGTTCAACTACACTCTAAAAAATCCCGGGTCAGATTTGACCCGGAAATCAGTCCGTTGGGGCCACACTCCGTTCCGGGACAAAAATGACCCGGAATAAGGTCCGATGTGACCATTTCTGGGTCAGATCTGGTCCTTTCTGTGTCACATCGGACCTTATTCCGGGTCATTTTTGTCCCGGAACGGAGTGTGGCCCCAACGGACTGATTTCCGGGTCAATCTGACCCGGGATTTTAAAGAGTGTATAGCAGTGTAAAGGAGGGGAGGGGGGGGGGGGGGGGGGGGGGGCTAAATGCAAAGAAAAGGTTGGGGACGTGAAGAACAGGGAAACGGTTCGATTCATCAACCATTAAGAAAAAAAAAATCGCTCTGTGAAAGGTAAGGGAAGGCAAGTTGCACCACAAAACCAGCAAAGTTGCCGAATTAAATAATTATCCTTTTTTCACTAGAAAAAAAGAACGGGGTTGGGGAAGCATATACCCCCATACGCTCCCCTCCGGTCTGCACTGAAGTAAGCCCATTTCCAGCTGAGATCTTAACCATTCTCGACTAGATAAGTACCCTGTCCAGAAGTCAGTGGCCAAGGGTGCCCCCCCCCCCCCCACTCCTCCCTAAAATCATGATTGTAGACAATATTATTAGGCCTACTTACTCCCCTGAAAATATAAGAAAACATTAAGAAGACTGAACACCCAGGCAGCTCCTCTAAGCAGCTACTCACTATGATCTTAAACTTCGGCATCTTAATCAGAAAACTCACCAATTATTCACCCTGATCACTGCCTGGTAAGTGGTAACTGTCCACCTAGCATGTCTAGAGAGGAGTCGTCTGGCAGACTGTCCGAGGATATAATGTAGTTGTCCCGTTGAGTCGATTCGACGTGACATGTAGTTCAGTCTTAACTGCTGCCTTTCAATTGAGTCTGTTCTTATATCCTGCAGACTGGAACCAGCTAATTTGAAAGAGAGAGAGAGAGAGGACTCAAAGGAGTGAATGAGTGTGTGTGAGAGAGAGAGAGAGAGAGAGAGAGGAGGGGGGAGAAGAGGGAGAGAGAGAGAGAGGTAGAGAGAAGACAGACAGACAGAGATAGAGAAGAATACAGAAAGAAGAGAGCAAGATATATGTCTAGTACCAGTAGAACTGAATAACCTGCAAAAAATTGTGTCTTTTACGACGTTGTACCAAGGATTTATAACTCCTTGGTTGTACCAAGAACAATTATTGAGCTAGCTCTGCAAGGAATTGCCATTCTGCATATTAAGTTGGCTATTTCACAGGCCATTAAATTCATGGATGAAGAAGATCTTGTATGATGAAGGCGTCGTGATACCAATTTACTTGACAACACGCAACAGCAGGCCTCTTTTTTAAAGCAAGCTTTTAGGCTCTGAAAAGACTACACAGTTTTTAAATAAAACGTCATAAACAAATAACAACAATTTCTAGACAGAAATTGATTTAAAAAAAAAACATTTAAATGTGGAACAAGGTCCATCCTCGATAGTCTAAAAAGGAGTGGGTGGGCAAAATATAGGCCACTATATTTCTAAATAAAAATTATGTGCTTCCTCAAAGTCCTACCAAGGAGTTCAAGGGGAAGTCCATTCCAAAAATTACTTAGTTTTAATTGAAGCAAAAAAATCATACCTACAGATCAAAAAAAGTTTGAGGAAAAGCGGGCAACTAATAAGAAAATTTTTTTTTTTTTTTTTTTTTTAATGGCATGAAAAACTAGAGAAAACAATGAAAATCACCAGACAAATGGCTCAGAGTCAGTCATGAATCATGACGACATGAGTTTGAGACGTCATTGGCTTACAACTCACCAATTATTTTCTTAATATATTCATAATACAAATTTCAAATTTTGGTCCAAGAATATGCTTTTCTTATGACTTGAACCAACTTATGTTAATAATAATATGTTTTTGCATTTTTGTAAACCCTTTACAAAATGTTTCAATTTTTGGACTGGACTCGCCCTTTAACTCCTCGGTCATATACCATCTCTCCGAACTTGCGAAGTCTGTGGTGGTGCTGGTAATGGCGCTGGTACCGGTGGGGATAAGGGGGCGGGGAGAGGTAGCACTAGCAGCAATTTTATCACAGGTATAACCTTTATCCTTCGACGGGAGGGGGCGACCCCCCCCCCGTCCCTTGGATCCCCACTACGCTTGACACGGTGTAGCTATCAATGTGCTTAGGTAGAGCACTTCGAAATCAAAATAATTGTCAAAATCTGTTTTTCGTTCGTTTGTTGTTGTTGTTTTGTTTGTTTGTTTTTATTGCTGTTGTTGATGTATTATTTTGTTTTTTGGGGGTGTTTTTAAAATAACTTACAAATCATATACGTATACATACAATCATGCAAAACATTAGTGGTCTTGAACTCTTGAACATTTGAATAGACATACATAGACCTACACTCTTAAAAAAAAAAACAATTAAAAAAAGAGAACACGCATGTTTCTAAGGATAGCAACATACTTTCTGTAGAGCATACATTCGACATAATACGATCTGGTTTGGGTATCAATTTCCTTCGTTTTGTCGAGGTTTTGTTTGCTTCTATTGTGTTTTGCTTTGTCTCAGTAACGATAACAACATCACTCTTCTGTCGAGTAGATATGTACAGCTTTCTTTTCATGTAGAGTGTGCCTTTCATAGCTTTGATGAAATTTGTTCCTATTTAACAAGTTTTTATACTGCATAGTGTTTTGTTTTGATGATATAATCCTATTATTTCAGGATTCTATTTCAATTATTCGAATTGAATTGAAATGTTTGTTGGGTAAAAGTTTATTAAATAGAGGGTGAATTCTACCAATTCGGGGTACATTTGACCCAGTATTGGATTAGATATGTACAGCTTTCTTTTGATGTAGAGTGTGCCTTTAATAGCTTTGATGAAATTTGTTCCTATTTAACAAGTTTCTATACTGCATAGTGTTTTGTTTTGATGATATAATCCTATTATTTCAGGATTCTATTTCAGTTATTCGAATTGAATTGAAATGTTTGTTGGGTAAAAGTTTATTAAATAGAGGGTGAATTCTACCAAATTCGGGGTACACTTGACCCAGTATTGGGTTAGATTTTTACCCGACAAACATGCAAGTTCCCTTTTTACCTAAAATTGGGCAATTTTTTTACCCAACTTATTTCATATTTTAAATGTTTAAGGTTTATTCCCTGTTTCTCTTTTAAAATGTTGTTCCTAATGGCTGCTCTGTAGCTTTAAATCTAAGGCGCTCTCTGGATGTTTGTAATCACTGCAAGGCCTTTGCGTTCGCGAACAGCTGCCACTAATTTTTTTTCCGTTCCTTGTCAGAAAAGTAAAACAAAAAACAAAAAAACACGCTGCTAACCAGACTTTAAAGGGATTCGGTAACTTTGTGGAGGCTTGATTTAAAGGTCATGTAAAGTTTTGGTAAGCCCTCAAAAACTGTTCGTCAGATTTCTTCAATTTTTGTTGATAAATAGCAAGATACTAGCAATACTAAGACACTGTGAAGATTTCGCCTCCTAAAGTTTAGTGTTAAACAAATAAGAGGCAAAAACTAATTTATGTGCCGGGACAGGCACGTAACATCCCAACAAAGGCAGCATGTGCTATACACTGTACACACACGTGTAAAACCAATGATGAGTAGCTACACACCGTGCACACACGCTGTCTCTATGCGAAGCCCCAAGATTGCTGTGCGGGGAGCCGTCGGGGTGGAAGGGTCCTAGCATAATGGCATTGATCAAGCATTCCTTACAGATATTTACACTGAAATTCACGAGAAATCATAGATAGAATACCAAATGATCTCTTACAGACATCTTTTGATACAAGGAGAACAACATGAGACTATATTTAGCATGTTTCTTTCCAATTTCCTTTTTGCTACCAATACATGAGCTTTAATAAACTGTTGAATTTTGATATCTGTCTTGTATAATGATCTTCAGAAGGATAAATAAATAACCAGGCATAGAAAGGTTTTCAAACACATAATGCTATTATTATTAAAGATATCTATGACTGAATACTCCCATTTACGAAAGCGTATGGACATACGCTTTAGTCTAACACTGAGTCTATGGGAGAAAATGAGTCTCGCATTTCCGGTCACTTGCATATGTTTACTTTTGTGAAGCACATGATGATTTTGAAGTGTTTCTTTTTTCCCCTGGGCTTCATTTTTACACCATATTACATCACTGATAGCATGTAAGGCCAGGCAGCTCAGATTTTATCAAGCCCCAACAAAGTTAGCAAATCACTTTAAGCAAGCCCGCCGCACACTATACATGTATTATACGATCGGTCTGCGATCCGATTTCGGAAGAAAATGTAGGCCTAACAGCATTTAATATAAACATGTAAACAGGTGAATAATGTAATATGAGGGTCTAAATAATCATATAGATTTTTAAAAAAATCAAAAGTACGACCTATTGCGAGCTTTCTGGTCGGAGGAAAGGACAAATCCGCTCCGAGTCGTGGTGGCGTCAGACAGGTCCTACAACAATTATTGTCTACGATCTGAAACTGATATTGCCCTTATTCCGGGTATATGGCTGACAGCGCACCAAAATCCTACGTTTTAGTAGACCTATTCATATTATTTGTATTGTTCAGAACCGGAATAATGTATATTTAATCTGTTCAAAGGCCCATATTAAATTAGTGCTATTATACAATGTATTTCCGAAATCGGATCGCAGTCGATGTAGCGTGCGGTGCATGGGCTTTGCAATCAATAAAACATGATTTTGGGCATAGAATATAACCTGTAGTGAGTCTTCGACGTCATTTTGTTGACAATCCTCGATGCCGTGTACGACTACGACTTGGAGTTTTAAAAGTCATCCTAATCGGGCCTTGCACCTGAACAGTTTTAACGTCTCGAGTCAAACATAATCCAGTATATATTTATATACTATAAAAAAAATAATGTTGGGTTAAAAATTGCTCAACATGAAGGTAAGTTATTACGAGGGCAAATTTTGACCCAACATTTTTACACTGTATATAACTAGAGCAAGGAGCTGGTTTGACTGTACTCAGCTATCCCCCCCCCCCCCCCCCCCCGAATACAGTAGGGTCACAGAGAGGGTATTGATCACTTATTCCTTAATTTGTACCCGCAATTTTTCCCATCTTCCACATTAAAGGAGAATGAAACCCTGGGGAAATATCCATTTTAATGAAAAGAGTGGACAGAGAGAAGCAATTTTAAAAAAGTTCCATCAAAATCGGTTACGAAATGAAAAAGTTATGAAAGTTTGAAAAGTCTCAATTTACTTTCTAAGGCGATCCTCAAATTGACAATGTTGCTTCAAAATGGCAGGTTTAGTAGTACTAGTACAACTCTCAATATGTTTTGTACACAAAATTTCATATTTTCTACATTATCTCTAAAGATGCTGCTTGCCTTTTTGTGAACTCAACATATGTTGTGTCAAATACATTTTCACATGATACATCTTGAGCTAAGAAGGAGACAAGCTGCACCTTGAGAGATAATGAGGAAAATATGAAATTTTGTTTACAAAACATATGGAGAGTTGTATACTACTAAACCTGTCACTTTGAAGAAACATTGCTATTTTGAGGATCGCCAGAGAAAGTAAATTGAGACTTTTCAAACTTTCATAACTTTCTCATTTCGTAACTGATTTTGAAGGAACTTTTTGAAATTGCTTCTCTCTATCCTCTCTTTTAATTAAAATTGATTTTTCCCCAGGGTTTCATTCTCCTATAATAATAATATAGGCCAATTATCGTCACTGAACTCGATCTCCGTTTAATGTCAAAATTTAAAATCTTCCAGACTCAACCCCCGCCCCCCGCGCCCCATCATATTTTTGTATTTGTATCTTTTAAGGACCTGAGCCATGTTTCGACAGCTGAACTTAGCGTTTCGACGAAGATATCCTAAACGACGGATACAATTAATTTTGAACTTGAAACTTGAATTAGTTTGAACTTGAATTCTTAAGGCATAACACAGGAGACCCATGTGGCACAACGAGTAATAAGCTTGACACAAGACAGAGTCGAAGGGCCTAATGACAGTGTCAATTAATTTAGAGACCATGAGGCAAGATAATTGACCAACTCCTTAAGTATGCAGGCGATTATTGATTTACTTTCCAAAATTGATTTTTAGTTTCTATCTTTAAATAACTTAATAAAGCCTCGATAAAAACGTAATCCCCAAAGGAAGAATTCCTTGAAATAACAATAACAAAAGGGTCGTTTGTGCGGTTTCAGGACGTGAAAAGGGGTGACAATCTCTTGAAACTTTTTCTTGCGAATTCATGAAGCCATTGAGATGGTTAGACATTCTTAATCAATAGCTATATAATAATAATGCCTACTTTTCCGTGGGAGATGCAACACATGTACGTGCTCAAGTAGTCAAGTTCCATGCTTTTTGTCAAAGGTAGGGGGGGGGGGGGGTTATATGCTAGGTGTGTAGGTCCAGATTTTATTAGGGTTAGTAGCAGGGTTAGGGTTAGGTCCAGGGTGAGGTGAGGTCCAGGTCAAAGTTAGGAATTTGGTTAGTGTGAGAAAGTGACCTCGGAGCAAATGTCGTCGGAGCATGCTTCGTACAATCCTTTCCGATATATCTAGGCTATAGGACGATACAATAAATTAATGACAAGAAAAAATAAATTGTACGAAAACGCGGATCATAGGTCTATCAAGATTTTGTTTATTGCAACTTTATATAAACTATATAGAAATGATTTAATATTAATGCTGTTTATTTTGAAACTTTCAAATACTTCATTCTTATTTTATCTTCCATCCCTTCATGCCATTCCTCGTGTATTCCCTCTATTTCTTCTTTCCACTCTCCTCTGGGCTGGCTTTTAAAAAAATATTTTTTTTATACTTTTGTTTCATTTTATCATTTACTTTCCCCTAATATTTGTCTTCTTCTCAAACGGAAGAATAGGAAATAATAATCTCCACATTCCTCTTCTTCCGTTCGCCCACCATAAATTCAACCATCTTCTTCTCTTTTTTTTCCAAAATAAATCTTTGAAATTATACGTTTTAACAGCCCTATGGCTATGGTAAAATATATGTCAATCCGGAAAATAGGAATGAAAATTCGACAAAATTTATTTTCATAATAGTTGGTGTAATGTAGAGTGCAAACTATATGGTAAAATGTAGCCGGTGAGAATTGATATTGTAATGATTAGCCTACATCTAATGGACCACTTTCTGTATATTTCTGGCTTTTGTACAGTATGACTATTATGATGGAGTGGGTTTTTTTTCCAGCATGTACATAGATCTTGATCTGTCAGTTAAGTTTATTATCATTATCTGTGTTTATGTCTGTAACTGCTAAAACCAGCGTTTTGTTGGTGGACCCCTATGGAAATCAGCTTTGCGGTTAGGGTGTTCCACCCCATGAGAGGAAAAATAAATGAATGAATGAATGAATGAAGGAATGAAGGAAATGGATATCAATCACCAGCTGATTACATTATACTTGGCCTGGTTGAACACTACTTACTCGGTGTTATTATTCTTGGACTCTATTGTAACTTTGCATTATGTAGTGATACATAATGCCATGTATGACTAGTCATGCTAGTATATTTCTCAGATTCAGAAACATAATGAATTTCAATGAAGGGACACACTTTGACGATTTTTACCCAATGTCGAGTCTAACATATCACAGACTCTGTAATAATATTGGCCTTCTCCGGCCTCCTTCTCTTTCTCCTCATATTATACATGCACACATTACTATTATTACATTACCGTTCGTTACAATAGTACCAATGCACATGATGCATACAAGACAAGAGAATGAACTGCTTACCTCTGCATGCTCAGCGAGGGAAATACCGATGTTGGTATAGGCTGCAATTACCATCTCATCTCAGCTTCAGCTGTATGTTATAACTCTTCCACCTCTCTGTTATAATTAATATAATCTATGCGACATAGCAACATCGAGGAATATATTATTCATCTCCATCGACTTCCAGAGAAACATAAACACTAGGTTCCGCGCGAACAGTAGACTTTCTTTTCACAATAGACCAGATCAAACCAAAAACTGACTCCCCGTTATACCAATGTAGTTTATTAGGGGTGCAGTTTTACGCACACCTTGCAAAAACTACTGGTGCAAGCCCCCATGCGTGACACACTTCGTGACTCGTGGGATTTTCTCCTTTTCTCTCTCTGTTTTTCCCCATCAAACTTTGTTGACTTTCTGTATAGTCTCTCTCGTCCAGACCCAACCAATACCACTTCATTGTGATTAGCGTTAACGGGACTCATCATCAAAGATCGAAGTTTCTTGTTGTTTGAGTAGAATGGTTTTTGGTCAAGCCGCTGTACGCTAAAAACTCTCGGTATAGCGCAGTATAAAATGATTACTATTATTATTGTCATCATTAATGTATCTAACTTATCAGCCCCTATAAGAAATGATAAGTATTGCAGTTCTCCTGCAAATGGAGAAACAAAAGGAATAGATCAATTT
>CM046852.1:7290920-7335920 GCA_025618425.1 Heliocidaris tuberculata
TTCATTCTTTTAATCGCATGTTCCTTGTAATTACAAGATGCTTTACCACTTGCATTTTCAGTATAATCTCAGTGAGCCTGTGCTCTGAATCGATGGATGGGCATTAATAAATCACCCGTAATAATTCCCTTTATAAGTTTGCTTTCTGTGTTGGTTGCATAACATAATATAACACCATGAACACTGACATATAATACTCTCACTCTAGTCAACTGCCTGGGCCCCGTTGCATAAAACTTACCATTTACGGTAACTTTGCCATCAACGGTAACTCCCATGGAAACCTTGATTTTGATTGGCTGATGAGTGATGTTACCATGGTAGTTACCATTGATAGCAGAGTTACCATTAATGGTAAGTTTTATGCAACGGGACCCTGGACTGTTTTCAGTGAGCGCTCCGTGATATGCACTATACCTACCCTAGACGTTGATGGCGTGGAGACTCGCACACATTTTTGAGTTTGTTTTCGGGTAAAGTGGGGTTATCGCGGTCTGTGCGTAGCGCTGTGGAAACTACATGATTGTAGTAGCTGGCTTGCGTGCGGTAGGTTTTGTATGGGTCTCACATTTAAAAAAAAAAGGAAAAAAAAAGAAGAAAAGAAACGGCCAGAATCTGGACTACTCTCACTCTGACCTACTCACGCCATGCCATCCCCACCCCTCTTGTATGCTCAACCAGCCCCTTGATCTACTAGTATCTCAATACATCTCTCTCTCTCTCTCTCTCTCTCTCTCTTTCTCCTTGTTCCTCTTCTTCTCCTCCCTTCCCATCTCTCTCCTCTTCTGGTCTCTCTCTCTCTTTCTCTCTAAATTTTGACCCTCCCCATTCTCTCTCCTCTCAGTCTTTTTTCTCTTCTCCCTTTTCTCTACATTTCTCTTCCTCTTTTCCTTTCTATTATTCTGATCATTCCTCTCCACGTCATCTTCCTTGTAAGAGCACTATGCCTTGTATTGATCTCAAAATGTCTAACACTGTTTTGATCAGTGGCGTACCCAGGATTTTTTTTTAAAGGGGGTGTTTTTTACTCCAAAATTCTCTGAGCAAAAAAAAAAAAAAAAAAAAAAAAAAAAAGGTTATCAGCACTTTTTTTTTCGGGGGGGGGGGGGCCTTTTTAATCAAAAATTATCTAACAAGCAAAAAAAAAAGTTATTAGTATTTCTAAAGGGGGGGGGGTGTTTTAACATTCAAAGGGGGTGTTTTAGCTTCAAATAACACCAAAAGGGGGTGTTTGAACACCTAAAAAAAAAACTTTTGTCAAAGGGGGTGAACACCCCCCCCCCCTTCGGTACGCACATGGTTTTGATTATAAATCTATTATTCTATTTCAACATTATCAGTTCTTCTCTAAATGTTTTGTTTTCCCATCCAGCAACCAAACTAGCAACCGTTCCAAACGCACATCAACCATGACAACTAGCTAAATCTACAATCGCTTCCTTTTGTAGAGTTCTATTCAGTCCTAATACAGAGACCATTAGCACAGTATATCATTTTTTACATTTTATTGACAAAGCAGAAAATTTTGTATAATGAATTCTGTATAACTATGGAACTTGTAGCTTCATGTAACCATGGTAACTGACGCTCGTTGAATGTCCACCTCATTATAATTATTCATGAATCAAAACACGATCAAACAATTGCACTCAGCAAAATCATCCATAGTTCATAGTTACCTCGATGGACGTTTCTCATGATTTTGCATATAATCATTTTTAATAATATCATTTATATTATCATGATGGATAATAACAAATATATGATTATGTCTAAGATATTATTATTATTATTATTGCATGCAGCATGCGCAGTTTAACATTGAATATATTGTAGTTTTAATATCCTAATCTTAATTTTCTTTTGACATGATTGTTCTCAAAGTTATTAATCATGATGTCAAAAATATGTCGAAAATGTAGCATATGAACTGTAGTTTGTACAAACCAAGGGAAACTTTGTTCAGCAAATCACCTCAATTCAAAATATTGACGTACACCAGTTTACTCATGTTTAAAGATTTATCATGTTTATTGAAGTTTCTTCACTATGCACAGTTGTAATAAATCAATTCCACCTTGCAGGGCTACTTGTTACAGTAGATTTGCAGATGGAATCCACCCTTCATTCGTTCGTAGTTGCTTATACGGGGGGGGGGGGGGGCGTTTCATGAAAGGACTTGTCAGATATTTTATCCGACAAATTTGCTCTCAGCCAATCAGATGCAAGGATTTCAGTAGCTTATAACAGTTGTCGGATAAAATATCCGACAACTTCCTTTCATGAAACGCTCCCCGGGTACACATCTGGCAAACTTTGGGATCATCAAACGCAGTATATACTCTGTCATGTTTGTATTAGGTGTGTGAATCTAAATACATGAGTAAACTGGTGCAGATGGCAACTCAAGAAAAAAAAAACACCCACGTTTTGAGATCCACAAGTAAAGAAATCTACCTCAATTTGTAAATAATGCAGAAATCTAATACTTAAGTAAATAGTCCATTATCAGTAGGCCTATTAAGCTAAGCTTGCAAACAAAAAGAAAACTTCAAACTAAAAATCATACACCATAGCTTCTTAGTTGTACAAGTATAGATACATTGTACAGTTGTACAGTTCGTGCTAAGCCCAAACGTCAATTGATATGTATTTTTAGATATTTTGACAAACTCCAAGAAATGTACCATTATTATAAACTAATTTATGAAAAATTGTTTTCAAACTGTTCAGAGCAATCCCACCATACAGTAATATAATTGTTTTCAAACTGTTCAGAGCAATCCCACCATACAGTGATGAAAAAGAAATTTGCATTCCAAGGGAAATAAGAGAAAAGTAGGTTTGAATACCAACAAGTAAGACCCTTTTTCGTGCGAAGTCACACACGTGACCGACCTAAAGTTAACCTCTGAAAGAAAATGATGTACTCTCATTTAAAACAATTGCCCTCCATCTGTTGGGGGTAAGATTGTTATTCAAATATCCAAAATTTGAGACTTCTACTACACGAAAAATACTGGAAAATTAGGTATGAACTATTTTTTCAGGATTTTGGTCACACACGTGACCGAGAATGGCCCTGAATGCAATTTGTCTTTAAGTATTATCTTTGTTTAATCTTAAAAGGATACGTAATCAACGATTCCCTTATCAAATTTTGTGATAAAAATGCATAAATACATGAGGATCACTGAAATTCCGGACAGGAAGAAATGATGTTGTTGCCGTTGTTGATTAAAATAAAGCGATAGCTAGCAATGGAAATCATAAACATGATAAAGATGACAATTTTCACAATCTTTTTTGCACAATTCCCCATATTTTTCCTTCTTTTACTGTTTACAGTATCTACATCAATAATAAAGAAGACGTAAGGTGGGCAAAACGATTACTCACGTTACATTTGGAGAGGGTTTGAGTTACATCAGGTGTAAGGTAAATGAGTTTTTGTAACAACAATGCACACATGTCAGAGTACCTAAATACAGTATCAAAACTTCAGAAGAAGAAACATACTTGCTGCCAACCCTGCAAATGTTTGGTTACTCACGTTACTTTAAAAAAAAAAATGTAATTTTTCAGGGTTGGCAGAAAGTATGTTTCTTCTTCTGAAGTTTTGATACTGTTTTTAGGTACTCTAATTATGTGCGCAATAGTGTTACTAAAACTCTTTTACCTAATACCTGTAGTAAGAAAACAGGAGCTTAAGATGTAATTCGGAACCTCTCCAAATGTAACGTGTGTAACCGTGGAATTGCCCAGGTGAACTTTCCCTCAGTGGTGCCTTATTGACTGAAGTAGGCAATGTGATTCAATCATATCAAGGTGAATTCATTTTTTTTTCTTCACGTTTTGCATTTTTTTGATAAATCTCCAATTCATCAATTATTTCATTGAAATCTGAAGTGCACATGCAACTATCATTCATATCGTTCTGTCCTCAGGGTAATGTACTATTATGTTTTATTCACGTCCCAACCTTTTACAGCTGCACTAATAAGTACTTTTGGTATTAAAAATGGCCATGGCTTTCCTGATTTCAAATAGTCAGCTACTACAGTGAGCCTACGGGCAAGCTTACTTCGAGATTATAAAACCTTTGTACCAGTTTTATAGGGACTTTCCCTCTTTTGACATGAGTATTCACTATAAGACCATTATTAAAGCTGTGAATCCAAAACATGATCATGGTGTATAAATCCAGGTGTAAAAAAAGACATTTGACACGTTTAATCGTTAATGACTCGGAAGTTAAAATTTGTACCAGACTGAGATTTTCACATTGTAATGTTGAGGGATGTCAAATTTATTTGGAGTAAGTTATATGAAATTTCCTGGAATAATATTCCTGAATTAATGCTCTGAATATTCAGTTAGATTTGTGTATCAGTATTTAATTCAGAACACAGCAATAACATTGTACCCGTCATTTCTTCTAAACTTTTGCTATCCAGTGTCATCAATGATTCATGACTCTAGGTTTAAGAGGTGCTCTGAAATTTCAGCTGCAATGCACAATGGCAAATGTTGTGGTCTGAAAAAATGACTGATACACACATATTTTGTGGCCTTCATTCATCAAACAGTGAAAATCTAATAAGTTATTCAGAGCATTGTTTTAGTAATAGCGTTTTAAGGAATGTCACAAAAATTTACTTGAGTTGTTAACGATCAAAAATGTCATTTTTTTTAAACACCTGGCACTTGACCTATTGCCTACGGGAATCGGGTATCCCTGTATAAAGCCTATGTGAAATAGAGAATTACACTAATCTCACCAAGAAACGAGGACACCGGTTATCATGCTTTGCTTTGGTTAAACGCTGGACTTACAAACACGACATGTTGAGTGCTCAAGGGCGCCCTCTTGTTGGTCGTGATCCCTGAGGCTATACCGATTGTCTTCGACCGCCTGGCATGCCTATCTCTACTCTTTATTAGTCTTGCTGGTAGACGGGACATCATCCTCTCCAGCGAACGGCTCGAGATGGTGGTCATCTGACTTTCAAGACCGTTGACGTCCGAGATCTCCAATTGTTTGATGGATGCTTTCAAATCGTTCCGGACATTGCTGTTGTTGGTGGTCGACTTTGGGTCGGGTATCAAAATCCCTTTGTCATCTGTGCTCCCCTCTTTGTCTTCAGTGTCCTCTGGTTTATTTTCAATTAGTTCACTCTTCAGAGAAAATGTTTCAGCAGCGTCATTAACGTCATTGCTATTTTCAAGATCTGTTCCCGTTGTGTTATGGATGTCGGCATTGCTTCCGGCATGACCAGTGGCCTTTCCCTCTCTGGTGAAGCTGTCTCGCGCACCTGTAGGTTTCAAGCAGCTTGTTTCGGCTTCGATTGTCACAACATTCACTAGCTCTCCTTGAATGCTCTTTTTCGGCTCTATAGCTGGAGGTACCTTTGTTGAGACGGACAGCCCATCCTCCAGCTTTAATTCTTTTTCGTGTGATTCCTCGCTTATCCTATTAATGTTTGCGCCTTCTGCCATTTGCGCAAGGAACTCCGGTAAAGATACACTAGCGAGTGTTGCATCAACCGGAGTCGTTGGCGGTTGATGAGGCACATTGTACACGCGCGATAGACCGTTTTCGGGGGTAACGTCATTTAGCGTTTGCTGCTCAAGGTACTGCCTCTGCAGTTCCGCAAGTGCTTCGATCTCTTGCGCAGTATCTGCTTTGGTGGGGATTCTACCACCAGTTATACAAATGGCGTTGTAGCCCTGACGACTGTTCAAGCGACGGGCTTTTGACTTGCGTCTCTGCTGACCGGTGTACAAAACATTAGATTGCAGGGTTATCTCTTTAGGTTCGTTGGTCATTGGCCTCTCCAGGTCGTCCTGAAAATAAATATCAGCTGGCATTGATCTGGATGTGAATTTATTTGAGGCGTGCATTTGCTCATTCTCCCGCTTGAAATTATACATCGGATATTGCTTGCGTAGTTTATGCCGTTCCTGATCTAGGAAATCAGCAGGGAGGTATTCATTTAATGATTGTCCAATATCAAGGGTAGGTACCCTACTTGATGACCTGGTATAGAGTCTCTCCAACTCTGGCGGAAGCGGTTGGCTGCAGACTCTGACGCTGTTCCCTGGTGTTAGGACACCGGTCATATCTGGGCGTCTGGTACCTTGTTGTCTTTCATGTCTACTATGCCTTGAGTTTAACTGACTCCGGTCTCCATCGATCTCTAATCGCTTTGGTGCGTGCTCATTGACAAACATCTCTTCTAGACTAGGGGTCCTTTGTCGCTTCTCTCTGACGTCAGAGGACCACACTTGGCTCTGACTTTGGAGCATTTCTTGTTTATTGGTTAATGTATCAGATCTCTGCAGCATTGACATGAGTGATACCTTACGGAGGTATTCGCTGTACGTCATCTTGCCAGTCCGAACGGAAGCAGCCCATCTTCCTAGGAGAATCTTGCGAGTCATGTCATCTGGTACATCCTTCGGTGTTGTGGCCTCTGGTGTGCAGGTATGCGTTAAGGCAGGTTGACAGCGCGGCTGCAGATCAGGCAAGTGGATACCTTGATCATCAGTGGCATCATCTGCGTAAACATCAAACACTGGAACCCGAACCTGGACTTGTGGAGTATTTAATCTTGTCACAGCGTCAATAACATTTGAATCAATACCTTGAATATTATTCGGCAGTTCTAGATCCTTTGCGCGAGATGCGTTGATTAGTTGCAGTTTTTGCGTAGATATTGCAGATTTCCATTCAGGTACCGTCCGTCTCTCCTTTAACCGTTGTCTGGATTTATTGGAAGCGTCCTGGATGATTTTCCAGTTGTTGCCATTCCGATCGCGAATCTCCATGATGTGCGGTAAACGTAGTTCTTCCTTTGGCTCCACAACACCCGAATCACCCAAGGGTTTACAATGCCTCGGGGACAACTGGGAACTCGTAATGTCTCCTACATGTTTCTTCATCTGTTCTTTCAAGCCTCGCGTTGCTTCCTTGATGATATCTTCAGATGCCTTGGAACTCGCAACTGGTGGTAGCTTCACGTCGACTCCCTGTCGTGGCAGAGCAGGCTTCTTAACAGTATTCCCTTTACATTGATCATTCGGTCCAAACAAACCAGGGTTGCTTTTAGCGAAGAGTTCTTTGGCATCGTAGCTCTTCCCGTTGCAAGTGCAGTGTTGCTTATGCAATGCGGTATTGACGCTGTTGGTGAACAACTGAAGGAAGGCCCCCGTCTGCATGTCGTTTGGATCGGAGAGAGGTGGGTTTTGTGCCCGAGGCTGCTGAGGGTGTTCGGCTATCTCCTTCCATCGTCGGGTGAGATCTTCTTGGTAGCTGAAAGACACACATAAAAATAAGAATAAGTCGTTTGTGCAAGAAAGTGACAAGTAAACAGAGAAAAAAGGGAGAAAAAACAGAGTTCTGTACAAAGCAGTACATTTTCATTAGGGTGTGTATAGTAAAGGCATGCAAGCTTCGTCTGCCCCCCCCCCCCCCTCTTCCACATCCTCAACTTTATATTATTACATGTATTAACAATGACAATATGAGATTTTATTTTCTACTAACTAAATTTACACCATGGCCCAGATGTTTGGAATGATTTACCTGACAATATTAAATATTCTGCATCACTTCATTCTTTCAACAAAAAAATCTCGATTTCTTGACTTACCTCCACAATTTCAAAGTTATCTAAGTATATATATATTCTTTTTTTAATTCAGTTGTCACACATTATTCATGTTATTTGTATCAATTCTGATTTGTATCATTATTGTATGCAATGTTAATATTTGATTTCTTAATAAATGCAGAAACATCTGCTAAAAAAAAAAAAAATACACTAAGTCATCATTAATATTGTGTCATTTTTGCAGTGTATGCTCAGTCGTGTGGTTCTTACAAAAATGTTATTCATGAAAGGTCTTCTTTATTTCTTTTAATCCTAAAATAGAATCTATGATCTCGTGACTGCACTACGCCCCTCGACTTCCTCTCGGGGCACAGGGCAGTTTCTTTATCACCATGCATAGTTTTAACCGGGCCCCTCAAAGCAATCATTATTTGTATATTGTAATTAATTAGTTTAACTCTCTTTCATCATAAAGCAATATTTTTCGTTTCCAAGCTCTAAAGATGCTTAACATTTTCAAAATACATGTAATTACCAAACAACCATTCATCCTCAATGCACTTCTTTTAGTTTAGAATAAGGAGAACATTATGTTTTAGTTTTCGATAACTCACGTCATACATATTCTGTAATTCAAATAAACAATGCCAAGCAGTCAGATAAAAACTTTCAATTCTTTCTCCTTTTTTTTTTTTTTTTTTTTTTGGAGAAAAATTATATAATCACGTTAGATCCTTTATAATTTTTACTATGATGCTATAACTTATACGGTTGGTCGTCTTTTAGTCCCTTTTACAAGCATATTTCCATGTTAATTACGTTTGAAATATATTTGCATAAAATCTTTTGAGAGTGATATCAGTAAGATTCTAATAAATGGTGTTTGATCAAAACCAAGAACGGTGAATGATCTTTAAACACAGCGTAAGTCATGATTTATTCCAGTTACACCTATTTCAGTGTTAAGTTAAGAGTCACGCACAATCCAATTTTAAGATGGTTTTCTTGAAGAAGTCTACACTATTTTCTATATAACATGACCTTTGAAATTGTTATGTAAATTATTGCCATGCTATTTTCTATTTCAGTCTCGGAAACATAAGATACATCTATCCGGATTCGACTATAAAACAAAAATTAAAGTTTTTTCTTGAAAAGGTAAAGATCCAACAAGTTACAGTCATGTAGAACAGGGGACATCATAATTCCTTTCTAAAACCTTTGCCAGGACTTGAGCTTACCCTTCACCAGAGCTGATAATTCCACACTCAATGTTTTTTTCACTCGTGTTTCTCGTTCTTCCTTTAATTATACAACAATACACTTTTAAATGGAAGCTCTACATGCATCGAGTACAAACTATACATCCATTTCGTGAATTTCGGTTACTTATAAACTTTTTGTAACAAAACTCTTTTGTTTGAAAGAATTTTGAGAATTCATGTGCCTATATTTTTCCACTTCTGGGGGTGAGGTCTGGAGAAATTAACTTGTTGTTCATTTGTTTTAGCAATTATATTTTACTTTGCACATTTTTATTCTAGGAAATCAGTTAATTTGACCCTAATGGGACTTTTTTTTTCATCTCTGAAGTTCTATGAAATTATATTCGATTTTCAAAGTTTCTATTGTCTATCTATGCTTGCAATTGTGCAATTCTATTCTTATTCACAATGTATTTTACTTGAATATTTTCATTATTTCCACAGTGTTTGTCCTACTGCTAGTAAACAAGATTACATAGCCCATAGTCTTATGGTCTCCTAATGTTTACCGATTTCACTACTCATGTTTTAGTTGCGATTATCATGCATTGAAATATATATCCAGAATTTGTCATGTACTATCTTTGTAACATATTGATTACAATCATGATAATACTGCATTTTGTTTTTGTCTTTCTTGGCTTGTTGAATCGGAATGCTTCGTGGATGAACCGGCCCGACCCCCACCGGGTTCACCCCTGCCCTCTTGCTTCAACCGCCTCGCTCCGCGGCAAAACTACCTCATGCTCAAAACAAATAAAACAATTATTACCTTCCTTCTAAAGGATTCCTCGTTTCCATGGTGATTCATCAATATCCTGTCATCTTACAAGTAAAACAGTAATTATACGTCCAATGCTGGCACCTGGCGCCATTTTTGGAGAGTTCAGAATGGAAGAATATTGCTACATTGCTCTCCGTAGCAACCGGAATATAGTATATACACGATTGATATAAAAGGACATGACCGGCTTTGTATTAATTATTCGAAGCACGACGTGGGGGTCGATGGGACTATAGCGGGACCAGTGTTGTTTCCTCCCCCACCTCATTCTCTAATCATTATCAATATTTAATGAGGAACTAGCTCCTTACTCGATGGGGAACAATAGATGAATTGATCGGAATGAAGGGGTAAAATAACTCTAGGTACGGTTGGTAAGCAGAGGGGTTCGCTCTGGTGTCGGGTGTCGGGTGAGGGGGGCTGTAGGGGTGAAAGGTTAAGGCCGGAAGGGTGGTATCTTTTCCCCCATGAGCATGAATGTGGTAACTGTAGTGACGGTAGATGGGGGGGGGGGGGGGGTTACAGACTATACGAAAAAATGTGAACTTGAGAGTATGGGCAGCCATGCTTTATTGTGATTTGATTCTGAATATGCCTCGATACGTGTGAGAATTTTATATATCATCGTGTAATACTTGATGAACTTTTTCTCACAATTTCCATTTTTTTCTTTCTCACCCCCCCCCCCCCCCTCTCTCTCTCTCCATCTCTCTCCCTTTCATCTCTTTCCGAGTCCCTTCTGTAATTAGTCCATGTTCTGGAAAAAAAAAATTGGAAGGACTAGAGGTACTTCTTCTGAACCGGGGAAAAAATTATAGATAAGTATGACCTTCACTTTCAGTGACCCCTTCTTTTCTTTATGTTGTTTTTTGTTGTTGTTGTTTTTTTTTTCTCTCTCTCTCTTCCAGCTTACCAGCATTCTAGTACCAGTTATCATGGTTATACCACTTGTAAAAGCTGACCAAAAACAAACCTCGTTTTTCTATTGACGTTAACTTTGCGGGGTGCTTTAGCGCGAGCTGTACTAAAACCTCAAATGACAATTATGTCTTGCATTATGTATTGTCTGATCATACACGTGTTATTGAAAAGTGTCAATAAGTGCCTTTGACTGCCTCATTGATCAAATCTATTGCCTGAGGGCTCTAACCCTCTATAAGCCGCAGGGTAGCAATAGATTATTGATCGCTATGGCGGCACTCAGTGGAGTAAAGTGTGCGGGCGACGAACATCGAAGTTACAGTTTGTTGCTAGGCGACGTACAGAGGAAGGTGATGGATCTGTCAGACTATTATTCTAACTTACAAAAATATGCCGATAATGCTCTTCATTAAGGAGGATTTCGAAAGTTTTTTTAAAAAGTATCTTAAATTTAAAGGATAATAACCCTTTAGCTGAGTCATGAGAGAGAAAGGGAGAAAACAGGGGTTAAATTTAAAAAAAAAAATCAACCACAAACAGAAAGGTAAAAAGCTTAATATGAAATGGAAAATTATTTAAGTTTAATTATGAACATTAAAAGTGAAATCACAAATAGAGAACGTCAAGTTTGGAAATTCGCTCAAGATGTGTGATGTCATATTATAGACTCTCCATTCATTGCGTCTTTAAAGCCCACCGCACACTATTAGATTGGTCTGCGATCCAATTTCGGAAGAAATGTAATAGTAGCATTTGACATAAACATTAATTTAAACACGTAAAATATTTTTTATCAAGGTTCTGAATAGTCATATAGATAGTAAAATCGAAAATACTGCCTATAAAAAAAGGAAAATCGGCTCCGAATCGTAGTGACGTCAGAGCAACCTACGATTGTCGTCGATTTGAAACTGATTTGACCCTCGCTCCAGGTATTGTCCTGACAACGCACCAAAATTATATGTTTAGTATTAATTATCATTGTTCAGAAACTGAATCAGGTAGATTTTATTTTTTGAAATGCCTATATATACGATTTATTTCCAAAATCGAACGTTTAGTGTGTGGTGGGCTTTCCATTACTCAAATATTTTAGCCAGAGGAAGAGAAAATAAGAACTGGCATGAAAATTTCAATCATTACTGACACACCTGCATGCCGGTGAGTTCTAAGTACCAAAAAACATTAACGACAAACTGAATGAAATCGTTCAAGAGCATTTAATGTATCAATTACGTCATGCCTTTTTTTTTTTTTTTTAAATCACTTTCACCCTTTCCCCTCATAATAAGTCTTGTGACTGTTATCAGCACTGGCGTAGTGGTGGGGGGGGGGGGGGGGCTTGGGCTGCACAGTTCCCCCCCCCCCAAAAAAAAAAGGGATAAAAAGGGGAATTTGTAATTGCCTACCGGATATGGGTCTAGATTTGTGATAAAATTAGATTTTCATTAAAAAAGGTCATTTTTTGCTCGCTATTCACTATTCAGAAATTGTGCCGCGTATGCCTATGTTCAGCCCCTTCAAATTTTCTGGCTCATTACGCCACTGGGTATCGGAACACGAACCACGATCATGAACATAATATCAAGTTTCAATCAACTACAGATATGAAAAAAAAAATTGAATTGTCGAGACATTTGGCTTGCGGACATAATAATGGATCAAAAGCATTGTGCTTACGCCACGTACGTTTCTCAGTCTCCCTCTGACTACAAAACACATTAATAACCATGTGAATAGAATTTGAGTTTTTTGACACCTGCGGATTCGACATGTTGATTTTAGTGCTTCGTCTGGTCATGAATGATCTTTGTGCCAAGTTTTGAATAAAATAATAGGAAGTAGAAAGTGTCGTGACGCCGGTGGCGTGTCAAGGTAAATGTTGCTGATTTCATTTTCACATTACATAACAGGGGCCGCGGAACCGGTTACAAACATGAAGGCTCATAATTCCGAAGGTTCGCTTACCCCTTCGTTACTCCGAAGCAGTGCCTCCCCCCCCCCCTTTTAAAAAGAAAATTATGCATTGTGCCCCTTTCTTTAATTGTGCCCCCTTTTAGAACGGACCCCCCCCCCCCCCATGAGCGACTTTTGGAGGGCTGGCGATTTTTTTTTTGTCGCACCCCCCCCCCCCAACCAAAAAATACGGATCTCCCTCCAAGCAGTTTCCTAAAGTTGACAATCGTGCATTTGTGTGCCCCCCCCCCTACAAAATCCTGGATCCTTCCCTGCTCCACGGGTTCATAAAAATTATTTGCGGAGGTTCGTAATTCCGAAAATGAAAAAAAAAAAAAGCTTTATAATTACGAAAATGCAATAGAGCCCTAAACCATATTTAAGAATTATGAACCTTCGGAATAATGGGCCCTATCACATTTTCAAAATTATGAACCCTATTTCATTATCGGAATTATGGACCCCTGGCATGGCGATTTTGTGTTTCTGCATTAAGAACTTTCAGAAAAAAGAGCAGCCCACCCCCCCCCCCCATTATTTTTGATCAGACAAAATGCAAGTAATTTGGCTAGCAAAAGATTGAGCTTTAAAAAGAAAACGATTTATATGGTCAATATTTTATGAAGAGAGGCCATCAGAATTTCTGAACAATCTTTGCTTCAAGAGTTCAAAAAGCAAATCAAAATGAACGAAGAGTATTATATTGCAAAGAATAAAGAGGAGTCAAAGAATGTGTTCACATGTTTCGTTATACTAGTAGTCGCAGCAACAACAACAAAACAAAAAAAAAGGTGAAATCATGTAATTAAACACAAATGGTATATAAGGTAAGAATTTTTTAGGGACATGTATACCATGTATACAGAATAGTTTACATAATAGCATTTATTGATAAAGAAAATGACAAAAAAGGGCTTATAATGTAAACATGACACTATCATCCGACCTTTGCAAACTAGTGTCCCGCCTTGTTCACATTTTTTGTTTCTGTCTTTCTCTCTCTCTCTCTCTCCAGTACTGTTCACATCCCCCTTCTTTGCTTTTTTTTTTTTTTTTTTTTTTGCTCTTTCTTTCCCCTCTCCTTCAAAAACTTGTCAATATTGCTCAAATTAGCACGTTTCTTTTTTATTTTTTATTTTATTTAAGGACTGTAACTATTCTAACTTTTTTTTCAAACAGGGCCTATGAAATACAAGACGTGCTTACTTAATAGACTCCTCCACTTATGTTTTCCTTTACCGATTAGATTCTTTACATTATACCAGTTATCGCTTTATCAGTGTAAACCATAACCAAATCCACTGAATGATATTCTGTTTATGTTTCAATTCATATATTTGTTATGTTCCTGTTCTTAATTTTCATATGTACAGTTTGAAAAGATTGTAAAAGATATATATGTTTGTGGAAATCAATAAACTTTGAAACTTAATAAAAAACAGTTTTCCTTTAGAGTGCTGTCTCGATCAGTTATGAAGATTGTCTAATCTCTCTATCTGAAAGCAATGAGAAAATAATGGATAATTATCATTAATATTTTTTTCCTATCTTTACAGTACTTTGTAATGTATATTGAGTGTGGAAGGTTTGTTGTGGCATATATATTGCATGAATAATCAAGACCAGGATGACTTTCATTTATAATGATGATGTTTTATCAATACGTGTCATTATCCTCATCCCACATATATCCGGAGGGACATTGAAATACACGCCCATTGACGGGGGCTTGGCGGCTATAAGAATTATATTGCGATTAATTAGTTGAAGGGGTTATAGCAATTCCGTCCTAACTATCCCAAGTGGGCTAATTGCCAAAAAGAATAGGCATAATTTTGTAAAGGACGACAACAAATTAGACATTACCAATATTTTTTTCTTCATAATTGTACTATAGGGAAATGGACTACAGAGACATCCCATTTACAGTGGCGTGTCTATTACGGAGTAATTCGGAAAAACGAACATTCGGAATTATTATGAACTTCGGAATAACGACATGTCACCCTTGAAACATAACAAAAGCATAACAAAAGTGCACCCCCCCCCCCCCTCCCCCGAGATAATACCTGTCCATTTACGCGCAGTTTCAAACTGAGTGATGGCCTATTCCATTGTACAACTAATTATCTCTTCCTTACAAAAAGAAAAATAGAAGATGGACTTATGGAAGCGAGGAGATTTGAAAGAATGCGCACACTTGGGAAATCAAAGTGTTTGATTCTCGAGGGACTTATAAGATAGAGCGCTGAGCTTCGATTTTCCATCTTTTTATATCCCTATTGAAAGTTATAGGTTCTTGCAACCTTTATAACAAATTGAATAGTGAATAATCCCGAAGCTCTTGGGCTGAATAATTGATACGAGATGCGATCAATTAAAATTTTCCCGCCTTAATTATAATTTCATATTTTTCAGCTTGTTAAGTTCTTTCATGTTATCTCTGGCATTTAAAATGATTGATTTGAACAATCTATATTGTTTTTTTTTTTTTTTTTTTTCAAATCCATGAATGCATCGTGAGCATAAAACAGTAAATTATAGCATTTACAGTAAGGAAAGAGATCTTAAGACGTCATTAGAAAATATAAAGAAATATATAAAATCGTTTTATTTTAGTTGGCGTTATTGATATCTTAAAATGTAATCTGCCTTTTCGTGAGAGATTTTTCATTTATATTCTAAGTAACGGTTGCAAAATGTTTTAGGGACTTAAAATATATCATTATCGACAATCGCTTCATAACAAACGAGGATTTCCATAAAATCAGTAAATTTTACTGGGCTTAAAACGTCTGATACAAGTAACAAATTCCCTGCATGGAAATTAAATTTATGACTGGAGCTGTCAACACTGATTAAGCCAACCTGAACAAATACTTTGTTTAATTCTATTTTTTAAGAAGTAATATAAGTTCTTGAGAACAGGCATCCGTTATTTTGTTCGAGTAGTCAACATTCGTTACCGTACTTCGTTTATGCTTGTTTATTATGTTACGGGGAGAAGATTTTCCCTTAACAATATCAAATTCTTGTCAGAACTCAATCCCGACCAACTTAACAACTTAAATTTTGTTTCCCTATATCAGTGCCCTCATGCGCAACTAAAAAAATAACTCAACTTGATTTTCACCCGATCAGGATTGGGTCTTTGGGACTAAAACAAGTCATTTTTTAAGAATCGTTTTAAAACACAACTTTTTTCTGCAATTGACCCAGAAACTATAAGAATTCGATCGTCATGACCTGTTTACCCGTCATCTTGGTCATTCGTGGTCTTTTTATCGACGCCCAGTATCTTTGTTTCACTCGAGCACACAACATCCGCTATCTAGCACATCCGTTTATCTAATTACCATGACAACCATTTATACCAAGAGGCCTGCATGGCGTAATACCTGTTACCTTGGATAACAATGGGTTTATTTTATTTGATCCCTAGGAGATCAATGCATACTTTTTAATTAGATTTTTTATATATCTTACTGTCCCCCCCCCCCCGAAAAAAAAAATCTTCTTGGCTTTCATTTGAATATCATTTCTCTCTCTCTCTCTCTCTCTCTCTCTCTCTCTCTCTCTCTCCCTCCCTCTCTCTTTATCTTTCTCTATCCTTCTCTTTTCCCTCTCCATCTCTCTCTCTTTCATTTTCTATACTCACAAGAGAAACATGCATTGCGACTTTTGTGAAACCTACATGGCATTAGAATATTGCAGTTTCACATCGCAAATTAGTCATCATTGTTATAAATATCAACAGTTTTCTGATTAGAGAATTATATTACGGCGCTCGTAAACGTAAAAAGGTGTTGTTTTAAGCGAAAAGAACTGAAAAGATGTTTGGTACTACAGAATCGGAAGCAGAATCGGTACTACAGAAACAGAAGCGAAAAGACCATTAAAAAAAAAAAAAAAAAAAAACATATATGGAAAATATACACAGTGAATTAAATCAGTAAAGCTATTTTGAAATCAATAATCATCTTTCCTTCGTCATAAAATATATAGAATCAAACCCAATGGCAAAAATACTTCGAGTATGATTACAGTGCTATAAAATATATTTTAAGGAGATTATATGTATTTACTTTGCTAGGCCTAAAACTCATGAATAAATTCTCATAAATGAATTTCGAACTGGGCGTTGTGGCGTGCGCCTGTAATCCAGGCAACAGTGGAAGTTATAAACTGATTCTGCGGACCCAGCTTCGAAACTGAGTCACGTCTTTCGGATGGTGACGTTAAAGGTCGGTCCCCAGACGTAAATAATCATATCTGATTGATTCACGTCTGTAAAAACCCAGTTTTTTTTTTCTTTTCATAATTTTTTATTCCTTGATTCAGTTTTTCAAAACGAATAATTACAAATTGAGCATTAATTACACAATATAATTCAACATGGCAATAAACACAATACAAATTATATATTTCCATAACGTGCCATCCATAAATAAACAACAATAGTACAATTTAACTGAACAAGGTATAGATTAAAACCTAATAGGTGCAAATTCAAAGTATATAGGGCAATTGTAATAATGAATATAATTTCTTTAAAACTGTTTGTGATATTATCGTGTATGTCCTCCTTCCGTCCAACATTCAAAATAATTCCATTTCTTTAGATGTAGACTTAACTTATTTCGAGCTATTGCCTTTTTATGTTCATTATCCTTACTTTCTAAAAGTGCATTATAGATTTCCTTCTTTGTTGGGGGTGTTCCTTTTGATCTCGCATTGTATATCATATATTTTATGAGTATAATTAAGTGGTTAATATACATGTGCTTTTCTGATTTTCCATCTACAATTATTTTCCAATTACACACACACACACATACACGCTCACACACACCCTCACACACACTCGAGTATTAATTTTTTTTTTTTTAATTTAAAACATTTCTTTTTAAGTCTAGGACAGGGCTTAAAATACATTTCTTAGGAAATAACTTCACAAAGAGGCTACCGTTTTTCTGATGGGGGGGGGGGGGGGGGATTCTTAGTCCACACAAATTATTACAAAATTCTTACCCTTGGGTAGGATTTACAGCCCATAGCAAGAACGGGGTTACAAGTGCAGTCCAGGTGGCTCTTGATTTCCGCATATTCATGATATTAGGCTTATCAAAGTAAACAAATATAATCTTCTTAAAAGGATATTTTATAGCAAAGTAATCGTACTCGAAGTATTTTTGCCATTGATTTTGATTCTACATATCTTATGACGAAGGAAAGACGATTATTAATTTCAAAATAGCTTTACTGATTTAATTCACTGTGTATCTCGCATGTAAGAAAAAAAATGGTCTTTTTGCTTAAAACATATTTTTTGTTAACACTTAACTTTTACAAGCGCCGTGATACAATTCTGTAAGAGCGCTATATTAATGCCTATTATTGTATTACCTATTATTGTATTGCATTCTTATTTATCATTTTAATCCAGAAACACCTTAATTTTCTTACCTTTATTAAAAGCAGTTGCTTTATTCAGTTATGTAAAACCCATAGATCCCCAGTGCGCTGATCAGATCTGTAGAGATGACGAGTTTCAATCTCCCTTCGTTTCTCTTAGGAGACAATTTGTGCTCTTGGATCAATTAATCATGCTTTTAAATAGAACTGATGATAACAGCATCTGACTTAGGAAAGTGATTGTTAGTGCCGGTTCAACGGTAATAGGCACGTCCCATTCTAACTATTGAATGAGAGAAAGAGAAAAAAGACCTGGATCGCTTGCAGTTATATCGATTTAGGCCTCCCTTTCTCCACACGCTACCGGGTCTTGGTCGTACATGTATATACTCCCTGCCACCCTAATTGCTCCCAAAATAGAATTAAAAAAAAAAAAAAAAAAAAAAAAAAAAAACTTTCCCAAGCTACATATTGCCACCAGTTGCTACACAATAATCGCCTTTCTTCTTAACAATCTCCTTATATCCAATGTGAAAGATTTGTTTCTTTGTAACTGAATAGAGTGAGTAAGATCTATCCTATTCTTGTGGTATTTGCTTTGTCAAAAACCTGCGGGGCAGGTCTTTGCCAGTCTGATCTAAAAGGATTTTTCTTTCTCGAGTGCCTCTCTTTAGTAGTCTGTCTTCTCCAAAGTTACCTTGTATTCCATTATAGAGCATATTATTATTCAAAACATACATGTACTTACTACTTCTGTCTATAAAATCTTTAATATATATATTTTCAATTCCCTTCTCTATTGTAAACATTTATGCTTGGCTTTGATTTCTTTCTTTCTTTCTTCTTCTTCTTCTTCTTCTTCTTCTTCTTCTTCTTCTTCTTCTTCTTCTTCTTCTTATCATCCTTCTTCTTCTTCTTCTTCTTCTTCTTCTTCTTCTCATCCTTCTTCTTCTTCTTCTTCCTTTTATCGTGTAGTTGACATTCTTGAAAAGTCATTTATCTCTCTTTCCTCTCTCTCTCTCTCTCTCTTTCGAGTTTGCTTTCCTCTTCGCTCTCCCTTACTTAGAGATAGACACTGTAAGGCGTAGATAACATGAACAAAAGGACGAGCTCTCTCGAGTGTGATTGCAGGGCCGAATTGTATTACACAAACACAATAAAGCACAGCACTTTACAGGTTCCTCCCTTTCATTACCCACCCCCCCCCCCCTCCCTCTCTCTCTCTCTATTTCTCTTTCCCTTCCATTTCTCTCTCTCCCTTTTTTTTCTCTCTCTCTTTCTATCTCTCTCCCTCTCTCTACCTAGTTATTTCCCTCTCTGAAATCTTCCTCTCACTTTTCTAACTATTCTTTCCTAACAGAGTTGTAGATTCTAGGCTGACTTAATCCTGCTTCGAATAAAAATGTGTTTGATCTTGCCCGGAACCATCACCACTAGTGATCTCCATCCAAACTGGTTCCAGACTCGATCAAAGACAATATTGGTTCGAGGTGAATCACTCAGCATGGAATCTTGGCTATCGCTGATATTTTCCAATCTTCTCTACTGTAACAAGAATAAAATCAAATTTTAAGAGAAAACTAACAATTTTAACCCCTTTTTGCTTCATATTACCCATACACACTTGAATAAGTACATGTAACACACAATAATTTCTATGTAGATATTTTTTTGTTTTTCTATATAATCAAGTATTTCTCTTATATTGTAGCCACTGGCTAAAAATGCCACTCACTTTATACTGCCAATAGTTATGGGAGAGGTAAAAAAAAATCTGTGAGCTTTCTCATTCTTTTTATGTTAGTTTGGAAGGTTATCATAGTAGAAATGTCCCCTTAAAAGGATTGCTCTTCAAATGCCCTCACATTCAAAATATGACCAAAAAACAGCTAAAATGTTTGAGCCAAACATTTTTGTGTAGTCCCATAATACACATTTCTGTATGCAGTGCATGTGAGTCTCAGCAGGATTGAGTCAATTTCTTATCATCTTGGTGATTCCAAAACCTTACAGCATACATCAATTCTTATGTGCTATATAATCAACCTTTCCCAATTGCTTTGAGACAGTTTCTTTCACAATTCAATCTCATGACCAGAACTCAACTTTATCTTTAAGTGTCCACACCATCATCAAATATATTGCTTGCCGAAATAAAAAAGGATGTTGCTTGGTCAGAGTAAAGGTCTTGAAACCTGTAGATTGTGGCTTTGCCCACTTCAACGAGCTAGTGAAACTATTATCCTGCGAAGACAGTGTTGAGATAGATAGCGGTGAGATGGCCTTGTGGTCGGCTTTACACAGAGAAGTGTTTGATCTCAAGTCGTGTCTATCTAATACTATGTTACAGGTCAGTCCTTGTGACAAAATAATCAGATCTTGCTGATAAACGTCAAAACATGAAAACTAAATAAAACATGCACACGATTTTTTTGTGCAGTTTACAGGATGTCTAGTTTTTAATCAAAAAGACCTTGCATGTAATCAGTGCATTAAAAGGAAACCCAAAATTAATGGCAAGTTGCTCTGAAAGAAAGAGGAAAAAAACCACAGAAAACAGATTGGTGCAAAGTTTGAAGGAAATAAGACAAGCAATAAGAAAGTTATGAATTTGTGAAAGTTGCAATAAGAACACATTTGGGAATTTCAAATTGGCCCAGTAAGTAATGTCACCATGATGTAGTTGTGGACAACTATCCCATTTGCTCCAACACACAAAATAATTAAAATGTCATTTTTTTCAAAATGGAGTACTCAGTAGGATCTTTTTCTTTCATGAGGACCTCTGATAATACGCAATCTCCAATATACTTTTAGTACTGCCAAGAGGGTAAAGGGACTTCAGAGAAAACCGCAAATTAATGATATTTATGTGTACAACAAATGGGAGAGTTGTCCACAAGTATGTCACAATCGACTCACCAAATTGCCCATTTGAGATTCGCATAGATGTAGTGGTCTCATTTTTCAAACATCCATAACTTTCTTATTCCATGTCTGATTTCTTTCAAACTTTCACCATCCTGTTTTTCTTATTTTTCTGCTTTCACTTAAGATATTCAAGTAAAGAAATATTTCATTTGTTTGTATGTCCTGTTGATGTTTGATTTTTCTTTTGGGGGGAGATGGGGGAGAATTTGCCTACCTAATTCATTCATCAATTTTTGCAATCTCACTTTGATTCAAAAACACATGTCATACATAGCAAGCAAATTGTTGTCATGGATATGATCAGTATTTAACATTCAAATACATGTATCAATAAAAAATGCCAATATTTTACAAATAAAATGACGCTTTGTAAAATGTTGAACCTGGTCTGAAGCGAGTAAATTTCAAATCAAGATTTAACATCGAGACAATAACTTTAAATTTTTGTGAATTCATTTTGGCACAGGTACATGTAACTCTTTAAAGGGGAAAAAATAATTATAAAACATGATTTTTACTAAAATGATACATTGCAATGATCTTTAAAATAATGCTTCTCGATAAAAAGGACAGGAAAGACATATGAAGTCTTGACTTTCCCAGATTTGTGGGTTTGTTCGACCATAAACAAGAAGGGAAATCCACTAGGCATAAAAAGAGACATCATTTACCAGTATTATTATTTTTCTATTTAGATGGACATTAAAACCTAGATTTGTCATTGCATATGAATCAAATCCCACGCATTAAATCCTTTGTAGTGGTGATGGAAGCAGTGTACACGTAGTAGGGGGCTGTAATGCTTAAGGTAGCTTAGCGAAATGCAGTGGCCCAAAAAGACACGTCCGGAACACAAAATGAATATAGCCGAAAATCATGATTTTATTGGATTAAGGTGGAAACATATCATTAAGCCATAGAGTGGGAAAAGATACCTCTACTACCTTGATTAGGCTTTTATTACCAAAACTGTCATTAAATTTATGTCCAATTACAACTTTGAATTCACTAAATATCATCAATAATTTCACTGTTTGCATTCCAGATGCGTCTTTTCGTACCAATCCTTTTCACTAAGCTACCTAATCATTAAAGAGAAGGTCCAGTTCTGGGAAAGGTGAAAAATAATTTATGAAAGCTTTCTCATTCTTTTTATGTCAGTTTGGAAGAACATCATAGTAGAATTGTCCCCTGAAAAGGATTGCTCTTCAAATCCCCTCACATTCAAATTAAGACAAGAAACTGTTGAAATGTTCGGGCCAAACATGTGTGTGTAGTCCCAAGGCCTTATACACATTTCTGTGTGCAGTGACATGTGACTCTCAGCAGGATTGAGTCAATTTCTTCTCCTGTCCGTGATTCTAAAATTTTACAGCATACACCAATTAATATGTACTATATAAAAAGAAACCTTTTCCACTTGCTTTGAGACAGTTTCTTTCATAATATAATCTCATGACCAGAACTCAACTTTGTCTTTAACTTCTCTCTGATCTTGACACTGTACATTGCTTCAGGTACAGCACAGACTTAACACTCTCTTGTGGCACAGATAGCCTGTTCAGACTACACGAAAGTTATACGAGACTCGTATAAAGAAATGTCGTATAAAGAATCATGATTAGCGAAAGGAGTGTACAGACTACAACATGGTACAAAGAAACGGGTTTTAGGAAAGTCAGCTGACACCATATGTATTGTATCAGGTTACGCCAAGGACAGAGGTGGAGCATACGATATTACACCTGATTGGTCACATCAGTGCATCAAACAATAAAACCTCACCCAGTTATACGATTCTTGTATGATACGCTATTCAGACTGCAAGGGGATTCTGATTCTTTATCGAGTTTTCGTTCGAAACAGTGCTCTACTATGCGTTCCACTATACAACGTTCTGTTATACATTCCGTTATATGATGTTCAGACTATGACATTTAATTACTTATTGTATAGCTATATGATTCATGTATAGTCTGAACAGGGGGTGGGAGTTTTAGGCATGCCTTGCATTTGGTGTCAAAAGGTCAAAGGTCAAAAGCCAAGCCACTTAATATCTGGAAATGAGAACTATTGGTGAATATATATGAGGTATTTGTTCCTCTTCTCAAGGAATCAACTTACAATAAAACCTGTGTCTAAAGGCCAACAAAGGGAAACAGATATAGTTCCTAATGTAAGACATATGGTCTTTCTATACAGGTTTTGGAACACACAGTTCCTCCTAGAGAGAGTCAATACAAGTGACTACTTACTTTAGCCAGGTGGCTTTTACTCAGAGGTGGCCATATAATGATAAGTTTCACTGTATCTATAATAGAGTACAGAAGATGTTTCTTTCATAAATAGTCCATAGTCCATGTCAACTCACAACCCTGACTTCAGTCTCTGGGCTCTTGACTTTTCTTCTTCTTTTTCTTTTTCCTCCTCGCGCTCTTTGACGACGACGATGCTGTCGATGATGACGCTTCTGATCCTGTCTCCATGGAATCGGCCTCTGCGGCAGCAGCTCCGTCAGCCTCCTCGGCCTCTTGTGACCTTTGACCTTTGTAGGTTATCTCTGAAGGGTGAGGTATGACTGGGTCTCTTTGCCTGTCTGCAAATCTCTTCACAACTGCAGAAAGAAACAGAATGAGAAAATATTAAGTGTATTACCTGAGTACTGAAAATATAATAATATGATTTAAACCACAAAATCAGGGAGGAGAGGGTGGGTGGGGGATATCAGCCATGGAGTGACTAACTGCCACAAAATTTTGCCTAAAGCTTCAAAATTATGGAAAGAACAAGAATGCACCAGTCATTTTTTATTTTTACCATTTATTTTCATCAGTTATAAAAATTATATATTTTCACTATTATACATTTTTGTCAGTAATGAATAATGATGACATGGTTTCATTTGAAAATTACTGTTTTAGTTATTTGTTTTGCATTGTATTTTGAGACATCAATAATTTATAAAGTTGGAAATTATTTTACCTGTGAAATATTCCATATAAAGTGAACCTGTTTGGACAAAATTAGTAATTGGTGCTCCTGATGGATTACAAATCATTTTTTTAAAAACTATTTATTTTCATCAATTTCATCAATACTTAACATGAAATTTCTCTTAGATCAATTCCTGTTTGTATCCTTCCCGTTAATTCCACTTGAAACTTGTAACATGGATCATAGAAACTCACCTGGTGCATGCTGGGATAGATCCATAAGTCGTAAGCTGTCCCTCTCTCCTCCCATGGCGACGAGGAATGGAGACTCTGGGCAGAAGATGGCACTGTTGATAATGCCCATCTTGGGATCCTTGGATACCACGAGAGCTGGTTTGTTATCCTAAGGAGAAAGAGAGACGAGGATTTATGGAAAAGTAGGTCGTGGCAGTATTTAACTCTTTTAGGTTGATAATTTCCAGAAAATACAATATTAGTTGAGAAATCACCCACCAATCAATGTCGAAAATGCTTGTGAATGTAATCCACCTAAAATATTACTCCTTGTTTAACGGTGCGATCGCTACTGCAGTGCTTATGTGGGACTTCTGCTGCTCCAATGTCACCGCACATTGAACCATTGGTGACGCACATCGTCTCGAACAATATTGCAAAGGAAGGATTAATCAAGGATAAATCACTCCATTGTAAATATATTCACTTGGCACACACCACACTACGGAACCATATGCAGTTAGCTTTCTAGTTATTGCTTCATCTTAAGAGATTGTGCAGGCGCACTGTGTAATGCACTTATTGGGCTTTACTTGGGATGATTTATTTTGTTTCACTCTCCCGAAGAGGAAGTCCTTGTATCCCCCCAAATTAGCAGTACATCATTTACCCCGTGGATAATTCTCTTTGGAAGCAAACTTCGCCTGCCATAAATCTTTAAGTGATTGGCAGCGAGAGAAATGCTGCATACCTGTTCCTTGTGTATTTTGGTATATTTTTTTTGAGCCAATTGCATCCATTCATTACGCACTGGAGAGACTGGGGCAGTTGACATAGGTTGTTGCAGCAATGAAGCTGTATTACATGGGTGCGCCACGACTGGTGACAGTACAGTAATCATGTTTATATGAAATCTATATTACATGTACATGGAATACAATTTTTAGGCTTTTGTATTAAGACATTTCGCTGCTACATTCATGTCAATTAAAAAGGGGGAAAGTGGGCTCGTATGATCTTATTAAAACAGTTTTAGATAGAGCATCCCACTCGATATCCATTATTCATCATTTGTGTATTGACCTGCATTTCAGACATTTTATGCATCTTACACTTGCAGCACTACAGATCTAGAGTTGGTGACAGAAGTCTGATGGTGATGGAGGATAGACGAATGCAGCAGACATTGCTGCCCATTCTCAAGGCCGCCCATGATCTTTCATTTACTCACCAACAGTCTTGGTAGGACAAGGTGTGACTACCCTCAACACCATTTTCTAGGAAAAGTTTATTTTTCATCAACCCGTTGACTACTGAATTCTTTAACTCTCATAGGCTTAATACAGGAGCCACCCTGTTCCCGTAGTCTATAGGTAATCTCCTTCACCGTGATGACATCTAGAACCTACCTGAGTATCCCAGACTTTGTAAGAGTTGTCAGATGAGCAGGTCACAAGGAGGTCAGGAACAGTATGACTCAGTGTGATCCCTGTCACACCCTTCTCATGAGCGTGCAATGTGAACAGAGGCTTGTCGGTACGGATGTCATAGTTGTACACGTAGCCCCTGTCTGTACTTGCCTGTGAATTGAAAACAAATATAATTTGGTTAAGAGATGAGTTAACTAGATTGGAAAGTGGTTGGGTTGGTTGGTCTGGGAGATGGATTGATTTACTTGAGATGTTTTTAAGAATGCTGAAATCATGCAGGATAACCACATTCAAATTTGAATGTTTGCTTACTAGAACAGCTTGCTTTTAATCAAGCAATATGATTTCCAAATTTCATTTTACAAGAAATATTTGAAAAAGAGAGTACTTCCTACATTGTATTATCCTTGCTTCCCATAAAAATTTGGGACAGATTTTAGCTCATTATCTGTTTTGCAGTTTCTAAATATTTGATAATACTATTACGGTAAGCACAATCATGGTTGTAGAAGCAATAGTTCAATGCTAAATGGACTTACCAAGAAGTTATAAGGTTGGAAGTGATTCCATAAGACCCTCTCTACCTCTCCATCTACTGACCATGTCTTGAAGCTATCCTCTGACCGGCAATCGTACACATTGATTTTCCTGTACAGGGTGAACAAGCAAAAAAAATCATGTATACTTGCTTCCCAGTCAGTGCTCAAAACACATTGCTTGGAGCAATTTTGATCCCATGAGCTGATGAAATAACCTCTTTGGCCCTGAAGCCCTTGTATCTTTATCATTCAGACAAGTATTTTTCTTCTTTCAGACACATTCTCTGTTGTTGTTGTTTGTTTTGGTTTATTTGTTGTTGTTGTTTTTTGGTTGTTGTTGTTTTTTTTTTGGGGGGGGGGGTTGGGGGGTTGGGGGTTTAAATCATAATAAAAAGAAACAAGGGAGTAATAGGCACTTAACAAGGTGAAAAGCATGATGACTACATTTTTTTGGAGTAACTATAAAAGTAATAGGCCCATATTCTTGAAAGTGGCCTAAGTTAGGCCTGGCTTAACTTAGGCCACTGATTTATGGAAGGCCATTCGTCAACCCCTAAGTCCCGTATAAATTACTATATTTATGTAACAAAATAAAGAAACTAAATTATTTTCTGGCATGAAATGAGCATCAGAAATCAATTCTACCATGTTGGTTTTTGTATTTGCATTTAGTCCCAGAACTATTGTGATTTTGTAATATTAAAAGAGGGTGACATTTGGCTCTCTATAGTTTGGTGGCCAAAATCCACACACTTAGGCAGGGGCTGAAGTTAGGCACCTTTTCGAGAATACAGGGCAGGCCATTAAGTTTAAGTTCAGTTGACATTTTTGACAATGTCAACGATACCTTCAAGGGGAAAAGTGCAATTCATTTCATTTGATCAAAAATCGAAAGGTGAAATAAGATGAGATACTCACCCGTCAAAACCACCGCTCAGTAATGACTGCATTTCAAATGGATGCCACTCCACAGTTTGAACCTGGATGGAAAAAAAATAACTACATATTTCAAATATGCCCATTTTGAGTATATTGCTAGAGACAAGGATGTCCAACAAGATGCTTGTAACTTTCAATCATTTTTTTTTTTAAATTTGGGCATTATTGTGGAAGTTAGAATGCATTTGCATTCAGACCCCTGCTAGTATCAAGTCACGTCACAGGAGAATGATTGTACCTTGTACGTAAAGTTTTCAGCGTTACATCATGTTTTCTTTCAAAGGAATAATAGCCATTAAAAGGGATGGTGAGCTGGGGCTAAGTGCTCTTTGGTTCTCGACGCTTAGATCAGTATAATCTGATCAACATCAGGAGAATGACTAGAACATTGCCCAGTTGAGGCTATTTATTGCCTATAAAGGTATCCGATGTGCAGACAGCCCGTTTCTGATTGGTGCCCACTGGAAATGCCTGCATTTTTTATCACATTCTGGTCACAGTTTCGCGCTTACACCTTTTCTGTATGCTTCTGAAGTACTTACTTAGTTTTGCTCCGAAAGAATCATTCTAAGGTAGCTTAGTGAAACGCAATGGCGCATAAAGACACGGGAAAGACGCATAGAGGAAAATTGCAAGTTTTGTATGTGCTTCTAAAATTAAAATCAGACATATTTGAATAATATTTTTCACATTATTATGATTAAAAGTGTTCAAAGATTTGTATACTAATTCTACATTGTAATATTTTGATCCTGCCTCTATAGAATAAAATTTTGATTTTGAATAATTTCGTCATATGCGTCTTTCCCGCGTTCTTACGCGCCACGACGTTTCGCTAAGCGACCTAAACTTGTGAGTGAAGGAACACACATTACGACAGAAAGATGCAAGTATATATACCTTGTCTGTATGTTTTTGTAGTACTGATATAGCCTTGCTCTGCGTCATATCCCAGAGTAATATGGATTCATCAGCTGAGGCGCTGGCTAGACCATGACCAAGATGACGATTCCAGGATAGATCTAGGACAGCATCTATGTGACCACTGGTTGATGGTGCAGTAGGTTTCTGTTATCAACAACACACAACAGTCTTGACCACTCGGATGAAAGACTTTAAGGACACTAAAAAAAAGAGGGACTGTTCAACATTTTGGGGTTCGGACAAAATATCTATCCAAAGTGTTTTGGGAAATCAAGATAACCAATAAAGACAAACATCAGGTGATATATTTTGCTCAAAAGGGCATTATTTTTGCATAATATTGGCATCCCCCCCCCCCCGAGCATTTACGAAACAAAATGACAAAGCAAAGAAATACAAGAGATGCAATTTTCACTTTTAACACACTAATCAATATTTTTTTCTGAACCTTGTTGATAGGCCTTTTTAAGCATTTAAAGGTTAAAGGTTAACTTATGCTTAATTGGACATTTTGTTTTACTCAAAAATTTAAATAGTACCATCTTCCTTTATCACTCAAACCAATAAGAAATGGACAGTAACTGATGGACAGTAACTGAAGGTTAAATGGCAAGCCTCGGACAACATGAAATCCAAAGTGTCAGAAACATTCATAGGATATTTTGAGACCAGCAATAAATGATCAAAAGCATTTTATTCTTTCAGCGATTACTGTCATTGTGCAAGTGCAAATTTGTATATTGCTATATACTTTTCTTTGAAATATTCCATGGAATCAAACAGGCAGTAGAATCGACCCCAGATATAGAACTTACATGTTTTGATTTCTTTTTGATCTTCTTGCCAAGGCTAAAAGCTGGTTCCACTGCATTCATGATATCAAGATCCCAAACATCAATGACTGGTGACATGTTACCAACAGCAACAAGATTACCTGCAAAAAAAAAAAAGACCAATCACAGCCTCTTGTAACATATTGATACAATTACATATTTCTTATAGGAATTATTGTAACTATTACTCTGTTTTCCACTATTCAATTTATGAATGGATTTTTGTATTTAAAGGACTAGGTAAAGCTGAGTCCTGGGGCCTCTTGCAGGAGGGATTCGGTCAAGCAGTTGCATTGTGAAAAGTTTTAATTTAGTGGGAAAGGTGGATTACGTAGCAGTACAAGAGAAAAATTGTGTATTGTGCGGTTTCAGGTTCATTAGAATGATTTTTAAACATTTGATTTTATCTTACTGAAAATCACAAAGGACTACACACAAATATGTGGCATCAAAGTTTGGTCAAAGTTGTTAGCTACAGTGAGTTAAATTTCGAATATGCGGGCATTCTAAGAGCAATCCTTTTCACATGACATTGTTCCTTTTGTTCTACGTAAAAGAATGAGAAAGCTCACAAGTTATCTTTCACTCTTATCGGAACTCATCATTTTCCTTTCAATCACTGATTGAAATAAGATAAAAACTACACTGCTCCGAAACTTACCTGGTTGCTGTTCTAAGGGGTCAAAGTTTAACCACTCTAAAGCCAAAGGAAATGACGATAGTAGGACGTCATGATGCACATACAGGACACCTTCTTCCTCGTTGAAAACTGCAGACGAGGAAATAAAAACAGAACTTGCCAAAAACCCTTGTGAATATTAAGGAAGGCACAAAAGTCACCTGGGCTTTTTTACCTTTGATCAATGTAACCCAAAACTGTACAAAGACTTTGAAATGACCTACAATAGCACATAAAAAAAAGCATTTTTACAAAAATACCTATTTAACAGCAAAACAATGAAAATGTAGACTGCAAAATATCCTGTTTTAGAACTTTCAAGAAGGCCCTTCATCAAGGTACCCACTTTCTACATTAAAGGAAGCTCATATGACAAGAGGCATGGGGATCTGCTTCCCCAAAGCACCCCTTAATTCCGTGTATTCTAAAACATGAGAAACATTTGGAAGACGTGATCTTGTCACAAAAGTCACCGTTTTCTAGATTATAATGGTCCGCAAAATTAAGGTGGATGGCTTGAAAAAGAACCCCTTCTCAGATAGTTTTCGGATCAGACATGCGTACATATTTAATAAGTGAAAACCCTGGGATGTCAAGATAGCAATATAAAAACTCATGCTCATCACAATCCTCTAAAAAAAAATTAAATCCTCTCAGGCTGCTCGAATCCCGATTCATTCTTACCATATACTTCGAGGTTTGTGAAATCTTCCAAGGCCTTTCCAATCACTATCATGTTGTCTGTTGGCTTTATGTTGATGTCCTCTCTCTCATCATTCTCCTCCTGATTACGGTAAAGGATGAGGATCACCATGAAATTCAAATAAAAATATAAACATGCACACACCTACTAAGTGAAACATTAATGTAAAATCTTTAATACATGGAAATATATATGAACAGAGGGATGAAATACAACTTTTTTGAGAAACATAAGAAACAAGGTAAATTATTGGGAAAAAATTTGACCAGTTTCCTGCCATCATTTTTTAATAATTTTTTTGGAAATGGTAACCAAAAGTGTAACAAAACACCCTAAATGCTAAAAAAAAAAAATCGCCTTTATGTTTTTTAGAAACAAGCAATGTTCCACTATATTATTCTAACGTTATGAATAATTCATCCTCATGAAAATACTTCCCAAAATGTCGAATAGTGCCTTTACTACTTTTTCTTACTTATAAATTTTTAACAGCATCCTGCTATACTGAATTATTGAAAGTCATGTGATTGAAAGTCTGCAAGCGTATGTATGGTTATTGCCATCGTGGATTGCTGAAAGAGGGACTTACCTTATCTTCTTTGAGTGTGATATAAGGGTCATCGTTATTATCAGCATAGACTGCAAAGTTGTGAAATCCAGAACCATGGACATCGGGAACTATAAACAGAAACAGTCAAGAATATGAAAGTCATTCAAAACACCATAACCCTAACCACTCTTTTTTACTATTGTGTTTAATACCTATTAAGAAAAACATTGCTCAATAATGAGAGTACAGGTTTTTCTCTGTAATCCCCCCTCCTCCTCCCCCCCCCCCCCCCAAAAAAAAAATACCCCATATAAATTTGGGAAATTTAATTCTTCAGAGCTTAGTCAGGGAAGAAGAATCTTATTAGTTGCCATTGTGAAAGCACTATAACAATTTAACATCAGTGTAAAAAAATGTTTTGACACATATCAATGGCCTCTGACATAAGCATGCTAAGTAAAGCCACAATGTATTCTACTGCATAGCCATATATAAACCTGGGTAGAAAGAAACAACATAGATGAAATGCTTACTATCAGGCTCCTCATCATAGTCGTCCATATTGTAAAACTTCTCGACCGTGTCTCCTCCTCCTTCTGCTCCTTCTGTCTCCTCCACATCCTCCCATTCTCCATCCCCCGTATCCTCGGCAACAGCTCCATCCTCTTCCCCATCGTCATTAAGATTCAGGTCCTCCAATGACCTTTGACCTTCTTCTATCAATAATTTGAGTTCATCTTTGGACAGCTCAACCTATTGTGAATGTAATACGACAAATTATGGGCTATACGTCATGAAAATTCAACTTCAAATTCGTCTGGAAATTCGATAACAGTCATTTTTCGTTTTTAAATGCAAATCAATGAAACTCAAATGAAAAGTTTGAAAAGTGTGAATTATCACATCCGATTTTATTAGGCATGCACTAAAAACATTGAAACTTTCTACAAATCACAAATTTATTAAAAACTACATTAAAAAACATTAAAAATAAAAATACATGTACATTAAAAACAAAAATCTCCATGTTCGACAATACTGATCATAGATGATGACCATCTACCACACTCTTTGCAATGCATCTGTTTTAATCCCTTCAAGACAATTGACCACATTTTGTGGTTTGGCTCAATAACTTTTTATTCAGAGCTCTAAAAAATATACCAGATGAATGAGTAGAAAGAGCAAAAACTTCTGCACACACTATGTCCATTTTTGTTGCATGACCATATTGTGTTTGATGCCAGGAATTTAAAAAACAAGAATAAGCTTTAAATTCCCTAAATTGGCAACACTTTGAGAGGTTCAAAATCATTGTTTTTTAAATCAAAATTGGCAACTTTTTTAACATTTCAACAAAATTTTTAACCATGCATATACCGTTTTCTAAGACATTAGACCTTATTAGAACCATGTAACACTCAAAGAAAAGTATTATTGTTGCCAATTTGAAGAACAGAATGTGATCAATTTAGCCCTTAAATAATTTCTTTCCTGAAATGGTTAAATTAGGATACCTTGTCTGGAACAGCCTTTGCCACTCCTCTCCGAACCCAAGTCAAACTCGTCACTATTGCACTCGACATCTTCTTGTTATTCCCTCTCTGTCCTTGTGGAATAAAATGGAAGGAAATTACGATTTAAATATTACATGAAAACTACAGAAGAAGGGGCATATGTCATGGATTAACGTGCATGCATGATCATCATCATCATACTTAAAAAGTGGAATGTCCTCCAAAACACTGACATAGTCATAGAAGCATCTACATTTTCAAAACATAAAAGCCAAGAGTGCCATCTTAATTCTTATCTTTCTGATATTAAGTAACACTAACACATTGTTCTGCGATTTGTTTCATCACAACATATAAATCGAATCTAGACCCTAGTACGTAGACTAGTTTCACTTATAAAATATTTGCTTCAATATATATACTGAGTACTGTCCATATTTGTAGATGCTCTTATATTTTAAAAAGGGAAATATTGTTCAAGGCTGTGAATTGGATCCCTCCGTAGGCAATAAATAGCCTCCACTGGGCCACTTATACATCACTCATAGGCCCTTGCCTATGTGGGACTGTGTCCAACATTCAAAAACAGACAACAAAATTGCTCTAGGCACGATTTAATTTTCTTAAATTTGCTAGAATACCTGATTCAGAGACTCTTCAACTCTTGTATGTTGACTTCTGATTCCAAAACTGGAAAGCAGTACTTTAAAGGGCTTTTTCTCACTCCTCGTGTATACAGCAGCGGGGACTGGGCCAAGGTAAAATCGACTACAGTACGCTTATATGCCTCGACCTGAAGCGAAGAGTATAAATGCGAAGAGTGCTCAACCCGCTACTAAGCACGTGTGCGTATTGTGGTGCACTCGTAAGGCGAGTCTCGTTTGAACACGGCAATATACACCTGCCGAATGTACTACGGAAATACGAGAGAGTAATTTGTCTTAACACTATTAAAGGTCTTTGCGAAGTTTGCCTGACCCCGGAAGCACCTGATCTCTAGGGAAAAGTGCCCCGGAAGCTTGATTCGGCATCTGGCTTTGTTCTCCAGACGTTTGGGGAAAAACATTTTTGCATTGCATAATTCTTCCACAGGATCGTATATTTCTATATAGCGCCATCAGCGTTAGTATATATTGAAACGACTGTAATTCTAGGCTAGCGCACCAAAACAATACGACAACGCCGCCATAGCCAAGCATCTTCTACGAGAACTCCGCTGGATGGAAAGCAAACTGGTAAGTTTTTGTCTTTTTGTAGTTAAAATATTAGTTTAATACAAGTTTAAAAATCAAATTCATTTACATACATAGACATCATACAACATAAATACAGCAAAAATAGGGAATCAACCCTGGGAATTGCAAGGGAGGTGATATTGTAAAGTATACATTCAAATCTGCCACTATAACACGTATGGAGTACGAGGTTATCTTACGATAACCTCGTATGTGTATGAGTGCTTATACATGTACAAGCTTATCTGAAGATAACCTTGTACTCAGACTAGCTCTTTTATGTGTGAATAGGCTTCAATAGCTTTTGTGTATATCAGCAGGCCCTTTTCCAGGCTAGATCATTCATACAGGAGAGGAAAATAATTATTTAAAATTTCACTTTCAATTCTGAATCCCCTAATTTGTGGCACAGTAAGAATGGAAGAGTCCATGAATCAGGTAATCTAGCAAATTTAAGAAAATTAAATCTTGCTTAGAGCAATTTTGTTGTCTGTTTTTGACTGCTGCAACAGTGAATGTTGGACACAGTCCCACATAGGCAAGGGCCCATGAGTGCCACTGGGCAGTGTTCTAGTCATTCTCCTGATGACGATCAGACTCAGAGCATACTGATCGAAACGTCGAGAACCACAGAGCTCTTAGTCTTAGTGGAGCTCACCAGCCCTTTTCAGGGCTCTTATTCCTTGAAAGAATTACATGGTGTAACCCTGAAAAACTAAACCTACAATTCAATAAGAGAAGCGTGGAACAAGTTGCAAGACAAGACATACCGACAAACTGACAGGTCAGTGCAGGCCCTACGTACACAATATTCATCACGTGGGACTACAATAACATCTTGGAAGGTGTGCTCATAACGTGTTCAATATTTCAACTCATAAACATCAATCAAACATGACATGAATAAATTCAACCAACGAATATCATTAATATAGTATTTTTCGCAATATAAAATAAAAATTTCTACTCTAACAAGCGTTCTTACATGTGCTTAGCAGTGAGGAAAAAGATCGGAAAATCACATGTGTACAAGTTGAATCTAGCAGTCTAATTTCTTTCAACATGTAGAAAACAAATGGTGTCTTCAAATGAATCATTTGTGTCTCGAAAATAGATTGAACTTTTGTTCAAGGTATCAAAAATACATCATTACATTACAAACAGCATAACAATGATAATCATCATCATCATCATCATCATCATCATCATCATCATCATCATCGTCGTCGTCGTCGTCGTCGTCATCATCATCATCACTTCGTGGAATAAGTCCCCTCTCATTGCATTCAGTGTGTACGCACACACTTGCGTGTTCATATATTGAGGGGGAAGGAAGTCCCCTAACAGCATTGCGTCCTATATAAACCGATAGTGTGCGGAGTGATTGAGGGGGGACGGGGGGGGGGGGGGAACCTATTTCATGGTATTATCATCATCATCATCATCATCACCACCACCACCATCATCATCACTGGCGTAGCCAGGATTTTTCAAGAGGGGGGGGGGGCCAAGGCGAGGGAGCGAAGCGACCGAGCGGGGAGGGTGTGGGAGGGGGTATCCCCCTCCCACGGTAGGAAAATTTTTTAAAACCAGGTCATGAAAATGGCATTTTCTGCACCCTAAAATTCTATTCTGGTGTAACCTACTTGAGAAGTGACAGATGAAATAGGATTTTTTTTTTCTCTACTCCGCTGGAATGAATTGTAGTGGAAGGATTACCACTCCTTGGGGCTCCAGAATTCCAAGCAATACGCAAAATTACATGTAGTTGGTGTGTATAAATAGCTGTACCAGTGTACATACGAAACGTTGAAACCCGTGTTTTCGGATAGGAAAATATACAGACTAACAACCAAAAACCCACACACAGACACACTGACTATTGACTAACACATGACTAAGAGGACGCCCTTTCTCATGGAGTGGAATTTATATCTCATCTCAAGCGGTAGTCTCATTTGAAAACACATGCAACATCTTTATTAGGTGTATGTAAAAGACTTTAGCAATTTATTTAGCTGCCTTGTTTAGCTCTTTATCTCATTTTCTCGGTTAGAGGTTGTTCATTAGTTGCCTAATTCGTATATACTACACGAATCCAGCTACGTACTCCTTCATTTAAGTACTGAGGAATTATATAGTTTGATTAATTTTTGTAACCAAAATGAACATCAATGTGAGTATTTAGCACGGAAAAATATTAGAATTACATCGTGTAAAGAGTATAGAGATCACAATTTGTAATAAAAACATATGGAAATAATGTAATTACACATAGAGAACGGGCTAAACAAAGTCTTCATACAACCAAGTCAAGCGCACATGATTTGCCACATGTGAAGGCCGTTTTTGTCATTCAATTTAGTGATAATAGATTTGACTCAAAACTGTAAACATCAAAGCAGAAAGCATCTCGTCCGATGACTTACTAGTATATAAAATACGACTTGAACAAAGAATGAAATTTTATCTTTTTTGAATATTCCTCTATAAAATCGAACTCTACCTTGAAAAACAGTGTTTTGCTTCTCCTCGGATGAAGACCATAAAAATGATATAACGGTGACATTGTTTTCGTATAAAAGCAATGTTGGCTACCACAATGATAACTCTTAAACAAACTGAAGATTTACAAAACGAAGAAAATGGTTATTGCCTCCATCGGACATATACCCATTCACAAAGAGAGGTTTATATTCGGCAAGAATAACTGATACGCCTCTTCATCATTCTGAGTACAATTTCTTTCAACTCTCGACAAACTAAAAGAAATATAAATGTTCTGTTACCAATCTACTTAGTCAATGTTGTTAACAAAGTTTCGGGGTTATGATTTGGAAAGGAACAGTTTTTGCTGGAAATGAAAGCAGTGTTTATTTTGTTTACTTTTTTGGTAATATTTCCATTTTCTTTTTCCTTATTTCGATTGTAAGGTAGGGGTAGGGTAAGTCCTAGTAAGACCAGCATGTGAAAAGGAAATTAGTTTTTTTTTTTTTTTTTTTTTTTTTTTTTTTTTTTTTTTTTTTGCTCTCCGATCAACAGGGGGGGCCATGGCCCCCTTGTGCCCCCCCTGGCTACGCCAGTGATCATCATCCCCATCACCATGATAATCATCAATATAATCACCGCTCTGACTGTTGTAATGATATAGGCGCTTTTTATTTTAAAATTTTAAATGATGTTCATCAAAATAACGCCGAACGTGAAATTAACAACGCCGATTGTAAAGCATACCCAAATCTTCATGAATTAAATTGCATAGGCCTATTGAAACGATGAAGGGACGAGCGGACTCATTAAAAGTATTTTGAAATAACAGATCATTACTCCAAGGCAGTATATAGGTGTCTTAATTCGCATACCATCCTGTAGAGCCCACAAATGTAAAACTCTACCAAAAATGTAAAAATAACCACAAATATAAAAACATTGCACCAGCAAATGTCAAAATAACCACAATGTCATAACATGTCAACCACAAGTGTAAAAATAACCACAAATAATCGCCTCATATTAAGGCAGCGAGATATGGAACTTTGATGATGACATTACATAAAGTGCCAACTTTTTCGCTCGCTCCAGAAGACTGTAGAACTGCAAAGTTGATATTCGCGAAAAGGACGTCAGGCCCCCCTCGCGAAAATGTGCCCGTACGCCAATGATGATTATTAACAAGTGTGTGTATAAGGAAGGTATTCTATTCGGTGACACGACATTTGCTCCTGCGACATTTGCTCCTTCGTCTATATCTCGAAAGGTCAAAGGTTAAGGTCAAGGTCATGATTTGTTTTTTTGTTAAGGACAATGTGAAGATTAGGATTAGGGTTAGGGTTAGGGTTAGGTTTAAGTTTAGGATTAACATGGCAAAGTTAGACAGGAGCAATTGTCGCAGGAGCAAATGTACGAAGCCCCGTTAGGGCCAAATTGACAACGTAAAAAAAAAATATATATTACGTACGTACGTAATAATACTACGTACGTACGTAATATACTACGTACGTACGTAATAATTACTACGTACGTACGTAATAATACTACGTACGTACGTATTATTTATTACGTACGTACGTAGTATTTATTACGTACGTACGTAGTATTTATTACGTACGTACGTAGTATTTATTACGTACGTACGTAGTATTATTACGTACGTACGTAGTATTATTACGTACGTACGTAGTATTGATGACGATCAATGGCGGCGGCAGAGAGGGACAGACTCGTGCGTTTATATTTTGAAATTGGATTTACTCAGAGGGAAATACTGTATTATTTAATTTCCAAGCATAGAATAGTAATAAGCAACAGAACCCTAAAGTGCGTCTTAAAAAGCCTTGCATTATTTCAAAGAAAACCTTCAAATATCCTTGACGTTGCACTCTACATATTGAACATCCTATCAAATACATCTGGGAAATTGCACGGATATCGTTGGATGCACGCGAAATGTTTGATGTATCTAGAGACAGGGGCGTCGATCCGTTTTTCGGATGGGGGGGGGGCAAGACAGTCTATCGTAACGATGATCATTTCCGCACTCAATTCAATCATCAACAGGGGCGGCGGTGCGTCTTTCAAAGTGGGGGGGGGGGGGGCACGAACAAAAAGGGGCACCTACAAAGGGTGGAAACAAGGCGGAAAATACCACTTCGATACATTAGTATACCGGTACATTCTGATCAATACACAACCGAGGATCATTTTCGACACGCTATTGTTTCTATCTTAACATGGTTCTAGATAAAACTACTTTGCAGTTGAGTGTAATAGCCTGATTATTCATTTGCGAGCGAGCAAAAAATTTAAGATTTACTTCTAACGCTGAAGGCAACGGGTGTTGAATTATATACAGCGATTTTCCTAATATGATAAGAAGATAATAGTAAATGCGAGCGAGCGTAGCGAGTGAGCTTTAGAAAAAATTTAGAAAAAAATTGTCCTCGTTCCTTTTATAATTTAGGAGCACTGTTCATTCTTGTATAATTTAGGGCATTGGGCCCCTCCTACCCCCTGCTCTACTGCCTCACTATTGTGCTGATATCAGTAGAGGAATGTATTATTATGAAGCCTCTCTGATTATTTGGAGCTATATGTATAAGGCTCCTTTGTGGACTTCATACATACCCATATACTTTTTTATATACCAGTATCTACCGATGTCGCATTTATCAGAAAACAAAAGGGGCGCTAATTTCTGAGGTTGAAAGGGGGCACTCATCAGAAGGTAAAAAGGACACTTATTAGAAAGAAAGGGGGGCACTATACGAAGAAAAAGGGACTTATATCAGCTATGAAAAGGGGCACTTTGGGGTACTTGAAAAATTGAGGGGGGCACTGTGCCTCTGCCCACCCCCCCCCCCCCCTTCCCCGGAGCGCTACCTCTGATCATCATAGCATTGATAAAGATATGATGGTAATTTGAACTTAAGTAAAGTATGCATATATCATGAACAGAAAATGGAATTAAAGATCACATGGAAAACGACAAAATGATGGGAAAATATATTTTACACAACAGCAAATTGAGTAGAGAAGATATAACACAAAATAATGGAAAAAATAAACACTAATAAAATATGAAAAATAGAGAAAAAACTAAATAAATATAAAAATTTAAACTTTGAATTGAATTATGTATGTTCAGAACGTTTTTTAATAGCGTCATGATTTTTTGGAACGCCTCTTAAAAACAGCTTCTCCACGGCTACATGACGCAGTAAAGATTAGAGAATTTACGCGCGGAGTGCGCGGCGAAATTGATCGTGTAAAACCTTTTGTATTTCATTGTTTGGAAGGTTTCATTTCCTGAGTTTTGCATCAGTTTTTTTCCTTATTTTATCTTACACCTCCGGATTTATTGGGGGGGGGGGCAAAATGATATGTTTGCCCCTCCAATATTTTCTTTGGGGCAATCGCCCCCCTGCCCCCCCCCCCAAGATCGACGCCCCTGTATAGAGAAAACGTACGCCTGAAGTACATCCATTCATTTTTTTTTTCCTTTTTATCTTTTTAAAGTGTGTTTAGCCTCAGAACACTTTCTACTGAGAAAACTCTAGTCTGTTTTGTTTTAAATAGTAGTAAGGGCAGATCAGATTTTTAGTTCTTTTTTGGTAATGTTAATGTCTTCCTATCTCTTTTGCAGACAAAATAGTGATTGGTTATTGAAGAACAGTAGAAGATTTGTCTGTTTTCTTGTGAAATGTAAAGAAAAGTATGGCACATCTGTTTGTCCCAAATGACATGCATAATTCATCTAATTCAGTTGAAAGGGATAAATCACTGTCCATTGTCAGTATTGTCTTACTGCAGTGTTGGAACAATTCCATGAAATATATGTTCACTATTTGATGGGGCAATTAGAGAAACAGAGTGTGGAATGTAATATTTCGGACAGAATTACCCAAATGCAGATTGCCATGTACAACTTCTATGTTTTGTGTCTTTACAAAGAGCTCTAATATTCACGTTCATTATCAATATATATATATATATATATATATATATATAATATATATATATATATATATATATATTAAATCTTTATGTTATTAGTGTATGTTTGTGTGAGTATTTGTGCAGCATGTTATTTTTAAAACATTTACATTTACATTTTTTCCAAACATAAATTTAAGGGTTAAATACTATTTACCATTGTCTTAGGGTGAGTGAAATGCAAACGTGCTGAATTGAGGATTGAACTGTTGGTAATCTGATGTGTCTGTACTGTGTGCAAGGAACTGACATAAAAAGTCCACGAAAAATTGTCTTACATTGAAGATATCTGACTTTCTGTGAGAGCATTTCTAATGAGGCGCTTTCGCGGTAATATTTTCCTTCTATTTTCATTCATATCTTTGCCTTTGTAAATCTCTTCGACTTGAAAATTTCAAGAGATTTTTCTCAAACAATGGACAAATGAACTGATATACAAGTTAACAAGTTGACTGATTGACATGCCAAACTGTTTTAAATTGTAACTTTAAAGTTGACAACTCACTCTGAAGTTGATTGCATGGAAACCTCGCAATTTGCCTGCATTTTGTATGCATGCCGGTTATGGTTGCATATGTACGAAGCCCCAAAAGGGGCGCTGATTCAATTTTTCAGATGGGGGGGGGGGGGGGGGGAATGTCATGCTCAGCCTGACACTGAATTATGTAAATATTTTCATGTTTGCTACATGTATTTTGCAAGACAAAACAGTTCAATCTCCTTAGGCCCAATTCAAAAATTAATCTTTGGGGCTCCAGCGTCAATAAGTAAAAGTCAGGTTCGTTCTGAGAAACAATTTTTTAAAATCAGAAGTGGCGCACCCGGGGCAGGGGGCACAGTTCCCCCACACTTTTAAAATGCCCTTTTCTCTCTGATAGGTGCCCTTTTTACTACTGGAAGTACCCCTTTCCCCAATAAGTGCACATTTTCCCCTTCTGATAAGTGCCTCATTCTAAATCTGTTAAGTGCCCCTTTTCCCCAATAAGTTCACATTTCCCCCTTCTGATAAGTGCCTCTTTTTAAATCTGATAAGTGCCCCCACTTTACTTTTGATAAGTGCCACTTTTACTATCTAATATATGCCCTATTCCTCTTCTCACAAGTGCCCAATTTTCACCCCTATAATGCCCCTTTCCACCTCTCATAAGCGCACTTTCCTCATCTAATAAGTGTACCCTTATCCCTATATTTCCCTTTGTTTCTTACAAAAAGTGCCATATCTAGCTTCAAGAATCAGTGCGGCTTTATGTAGCAACATGTACCTACCCATATTACTACAACTACAATGTAAGCCAGCGGAGCTGGAAGCAGAGTGGCACAATGCTCACCCCCCCCCCCCCCCCGCAAAGGAATTCATATTCCGTAACTTACACAAAATAAGGTCAATATTTTCAGAAAATGTCCCAAGACTAGTAGGCCTATGAAATCAAGCAGATACCATAACAATGTTGATATCTCCTAAAGAAAAACGACAGGGTTAATGTAAGAAAGATCATTCAAGATCATTCGACATTTCACCCAAATTAATTTGTTGTCATTTTCATTATATCGCTCTGAATAATGCATAACAACATGAACAACATTAGAAAAAGTCTTTAAGATTTAGTGACTCGCACGTGCATCATTAAACAATTGCACACACAACTGCTAATTGTGGAAACTCAAGCTGAAGCAGAACCACCATAAGAAGGTGCTTGATAATAATACCAATGTTGCTTTATATGCACCCCTTGCAGGTGCCCTCAGGTGTCCTTTTTTGTTGGTACCCCCCCCCCCCACTTTGAAAGACACTCCGCTGCCCCTGGCGCAGAACTTAAAAATTAGGGGAGAAAGCAGATTTTGTGAAGAAAAAAAAAAAAGGTTAGACGAAAATCGGACATATATAACAAAATAACATGTGATTTTTTTAAAGACATGAATAAATATGAACAAAAATGAAAATCACTAGACAACTTAGTCATGAGTTTTGACGTCTTTCCCTCACGACCACTCAGTGATCTCTACGTAAAAAAAAAAATTATATAGAGATCAGTGCTGACGAAAAAACAATTATCTGTTTACTACAGGCCTATTAATAAAACATTTTACGTTTTGTCCAAGAATAGGCCTATGATTTCTTCATAAATTGAATGCAATTATATTTTACTCATATACTTTTGCATGTGTGTGTTAATACAAAAAAAATGAATTTCTTGATATTAACAGCATGAAAATATCAATTCAAAAAAAATAAACAATGACTAGGAATATGTAATATTTTGAAAGCAGTCTCACTGACCTTTTCCCCGGATACATGTAAAAACATATTACTATAAATCGTCTATAATTAGATTCAAGTTATGAGGAAATCATATTCTGGGACATAAATTGAGGATATGAAGGCCAATTGACGGCTTGTGATGAGGATATCAGACGTTACAAATTCATGACAAAGTGGTCAGTTTGTGTAGTGATTTTCTTTGTTTTCAGTAGTTTTCAGCGTTTCATAACTTTCAGACTATACAGTGTCAGATAGTTTTTAGTGTTATAAAGATTCATAACTTCATTTTGTTCGATTTTACTCGCGAACAAAGTCGAACTGCTTTATTCTGTTTTGATTTGTATCGGGACCGGACTTGCCGCTGGGAAAATGAAGCGACACACACACATATCCACCATATCCACCAACACACGTCACACACACATCACACAAATGTTGAGGATTCTTCACACTAGACAAGCTACAGCCCACAAGCTCACAATATTGTGGCAAATCAACGGGAATCGACGGATAATAATAAGGCAGCTGTGTAATTTCAAAATGTGGATATAGACCTTTTTCACGTATTATTTATTACGTACGTACGTAGTATTATTACGTAGGTACGTAATAAATATTACGTACGTACGTAGTAATTATTAGGTACGTACGTAGTATTATCACGTACGTACGTAATAATTATTACGTACGTACGTAGTAATTATTACGTACGTACGTAATATTTTTTTTTTTTTTTTTACGTTGTCAATTTGGCCCTTACGGGGCTTCGTACAAATGTCATAAAGAGTTGAAATTACGTTCAAATTCAATTTACATAAAGCGCCCTCTCGAGATTGATCGTCTTGCTGTTCTATATAGATATCGATGGATTGTGTGAATTTTTCCTGCCATTGAAGTTTATGATCAGCTCCTCGATCCCCGCCCCCGCCCTCCCCCCCCCCCCCCCCCTCCGTCCCTGTAAACTGATCATGAAAAGGGAAACCACTAGTAAACCACTAATCTAATAATTTTTTACATTTGCGGTTGACATGTTTTGACAATATGGTATAGGGCCTTTCAATATTTTATGGATCAGGGTCAGGAAAACCTCACACAAACGCATACATACGCACACATACATGATCTCATGATAACTGATCTTACATATGTGCATTATGCAAACAATCAGTTTTTACATTTGCGGCTGTCATGTTATGACATTGTGGTAAAACATGGAAATTTGTAGGCGAAACGTTTTTGCATTTGTGGTTAAACAGATTTGTGGGCGAAATTTTTTTACAAATTGTGTGGTTATTTTTACACTTGTGGTTGACATGTTATGACATTTGTCGTTATTCTAACATTTGCGGGTGCAATGTTTTTACATTTGTGGGCTCTGCACCCCCCCCCCCCCCGTCTCTCTCTCTCTCTCTCTCTCTCCCTCTCTTCCCCTCCCCTCACCTCCCTCCCTCGATCATGGCCCCTTTCATTTTTTAGATTCATTTACCCCCCATCTTAAAACCTATAGTTATAGACAAACTGCCGCTCGGTCTTTTAAGCTGAAAGTTAAAGTTTTGGGAAAATCCATCTGTTCCAATTTGGGATGAAACTTAAGCACATACCCCCCCCCCTTTCATAATTTATCCTTCTAGCTGTACTCCGGCACTATTGTCGGTGGTATCTAATCTGTTTAACTCTTTGCCTGTAAAAATCAAATCAAATCATATCAATTCATTGAACTAAAATCCACAATTTTGGATTATCATCAACATAAAGGAAGATTCCAATTAGGGTACCCTGGTTACAGATGATCAAAGCGGAATATCATTTTATGAATTCAAGCGAGAAAGAGAGAGAGAGACAGAGACAGAGAGACAGAGGCGGGGGGGGGGGAGAGACTATTTTTCTTTTAAGTTTTATATTAAAAGGAGAAAAATGCCCCTTTAGGTTTTTTTTTTTTTTTGGGGGGGGGAGGTTGGTTTTTTCTTCTTCTTGTTGTTTATACTGAATACATTTCGTGAACGCACATTGTTTATAATAGTAACACCAATTACGTATATTTTTTCAGAAAAAATATTGTTTATAATAAAGTATTAATTACTTATCTGGATTATGGATATCTATATACTTCCTCATAGCCGTCCAAAAAGTACACCCCCCCCCCATGTTTCTGGCTTTACCTATTTTGAAAGTTTGATTGTAAGTATATAGCTTATGAATACTGTGAACCGGCGAGGCCCACGGTAAAAGATAATATGCACTTTTTCATTCACAAGTACAGACTTAGGGATTTTCCGAACATGTTTTCTTTCATCCTAATGATATCAACCTTGCATTCCGGTCTTCCTGTATGCGGCGATAACACTATAAACACATGCAGTACCTGGTAAAAAAAATAATGCACTTTAAAAAGGGAAATCCCATCTTAATGGCAAGCTGCTCTGAAAGGAAGCAGATAAATCAGACAATCAGATTGGTGAAATACTGAACGAAATTGGATAATTAATATGAAAGTAAAATAGCGAAGCCGGGAGGGGGGGGGGGGCAGGGGGCAGACTGCCCCGTGACAACTTTTTACATAAAAAAATGTGCTCCCCCTTTTAGAACTGTTACCCACTTTTTTCTTTTTCTTTTTCTTTTTGCTTGCTTGTCAGAGAGTTATGGAGGAAAACTGGACCCCGTAAAATCTGATACACACCCCCCCCCCCCCCCGACTGAGCGACTTTTGGAGGGCTGGCGAGAAGGGGAAAAAAACACGAATCTTCCTCCAAGCAGTTCCCCAAAGTTGACTGACCTGCATTTGTGTGCCCCCCCCCTTTTTTTTTTAAATCCTGGATAAGTATGACACTGATGAAAGTTATAAAT
>CM046852.1:7338420-7418420 GCA_025618425.1 Heliocidaris tuberculata
AATTTTTACGAATCGCGTAATTTGTCTACTTTATGCGTTGATTTTTACGATTAGCGTTGTTTTTATGAAACATGGTCCTACAGGACTCATCCCTAAAATATGAACCCCCCCCCCCCCGAAAAACAACGTGATGCTTTCTTTACCCGTTCTTAACTAACTCAAAATAAGAAGAGAGAAAAAGAAAGACATTTACATGTGCTTTCTGGATTACCAAAAAGCTTTTGATCATGAACAATTGATCAACTGTCTGAATTCACTAGGACTGGATGGAAAGGATGTGCGTCTGATTACAAGCCTGTACTTGAATCAGAAGGCAGTAATACGAGGCAGGGAAAGGATTTCCCCAGAGGTTGGTATACAGAAAGGGGTACGCCAAGGATGCATTAGTTCCCCTTTATTGTTCAGTATCTACTCAGAGATGATCGTTAGAGTATTGAATGGTGAAGCTGGTATCAAGATTGGTGGAGTGACCATAAACAACTTGAGGTATGCGGACGACTCTATGCTGTTAGCTGAGACAGAGGACGATTTGTGCAGAATCACAGAAAAGGTGAATGTTGAAGGAGAACGATTTGGCATATCAGTTAATACTGCCAAAACGAAGACAATCAATAGTGGTGTCAATGAAGAAAGAAGTCCCCCATATCAGAATTCTAATTAATGGCACAGCAATAGAGCAAGTCAAAAAATTGTGTATCTGGGTCAGACAGTCACAGAGGATGGGAAGTGTGACACTGCGATAAAGCAAAGCATTGAGATTGCAAGATCGGTGTTCTGGAGTCTGTGGGATGTACTTTGCAGCAGAAAGCTGAACCTTGAGCTACGATGCAGAATTTGGAAATGCTATATCTGGAGTACTCTACTGTATGGAGCTGAAGCATGGACTCTTTGCAAGGAGAGAGAACGACGAATAAAAGCCTTCGAAATGTGGTGCTTATGGAGAATGCAAGGAATTAGCTGGGTTGCAAAAAACAGCAATAAAGAAGTGCTACAAAGGGCAAACAGAGAGAGGTAGTTGATGAAGGCAGCAACTAAAAGGAAGCATGTATATGCTGGCCATTTGTTAAGAGAAGGAGGACTGCAGAAGTTACTACTTCGTGGAAGAGGTAGACAACGGATCACTTGGTTTGATAACATTAAACAGTGGACTGGACTTTGCTTTGAAGAGGTTCGAATAAGATCTTATGATCGGAGAAGATGGAAGTGCATAGTCGCCAACCCCGGTCTCGGGACGGCGCCTGATGAATGAATGAACTAAATTCATTACAGAATTCTCTCATTCTCATAAAGATAGTAGGGGCCACCCGGTTCAAGTAGTCATTGGGTTAACCAAACGACAACTTCACTTTGAGAGTATCTTTCTGACCTGATAGGACGTTGATTGGACGAGCTTCCGCATGATATCATGCGGAAGTTTCGAAATCATGGTAAAGAAACCCATATGTTTCATTTTAACCTCCTTGTTGAAAAGTTTATAAGCCAGCCCGACTTTGGATTCAATACACTCTTGCGAAGAACTCTTCTAACATCGTCACCAATATTGTATGTTGCTGTCTGGCATCTTCATAGGTTCGGAATTGATACTCTCAAAGTAATTTCTTAGTACTGTGGTAAGTAAATACTTATTGTTGGTCTATTTTTCCTTTTTTTTTTTGGGGGGGGGGGCTCTAAAAGAAAATGTAAATTGAGTCAAGACAAGAACTAATACTAGGAGTATAAATCATGAAATAATTTTACCAGTTTAATGCTGCTATAAAGATATTACTTCATCCATGACATTTAGGAAAGCCATATTTAAAATCTGGATGTGGTTTAAAGTTCAAAGTAAATGAATAAATTCATAAAAGTTTGGGTATTGAATATAAATTACCAAGATGCGTCATGAAAAATATTTTCAAAAAAATCATAAGCGTGACATATTCTGTGAATGATAAATAATTGTTCCTGAAAAGGTAATTTTGCACTACTATCGTAATTTTGTTTTTTAACAGTCTCTTTAAAAAGGGCTTGTGTAAAAAATTGATGTGAAAGAAGTGAATAAATAAAATCGTGCTGAATATTATGAATACCTCGGAATCTTATATATGAATCCTTTACCATGTATGGAAAGGTTCATGATATTGCATTGAAGTGATTGGTTATTGTACGAGAAAACATAACTGGTAGAATGAATGCTTATTATGTGACTGAAGATTATTTAAACTAATCATTTCAAGAACATTAATACATAAGGACTACTAACGAATAAATAATTTAAAAAAAAATCTTAAAGGTAATAAACAGTAGTGGTAGCAAAATGAAAGTTGGCATGAAACTGCTCAAATATAGTCTCATATTGTTCGGCTTCAATAAAAAGATACATGAGTGAGATAATCCGGTATTCTATTCATGATTTCCGGTGATTTTCAGTAAAATAATTCAAATGATCGAATATCAACGGTTACCTTATACCCTAGCTAAGGACCACCTACCCCGACGCTCCCGGCTCAACGGCGCATAGCGGTTCACACACACTCTTTACACACACTGTTTTCACATCAAATTACAAGCGCGGTACCGCGCTTGTAATTCGATGTTTATTTTTTGGGACATTTTAGCCATTTCTAAACCATTTTTCTTCAAACAAACGTCACCTATGTTCGAAATTAATCATTTCACCACAGTATATGTAATAATTTCCATTCCAGCTGACAAAGTAGTTAAATATCAAAAGCGCCACCTTTCCCACTACTGTACCATTCCAATTTAACAAACCTTTGATCAGGATTTGATGGGTTTAAAAGAAACATATTCTGTTTATTCACATAACATTATCATTTGTGAGCCCACACTTTATCATGAAATTCTTTGTTTAATAATTTTTTTCTTGCAGAAATCATGCGTTCCTCAGTAGTGCTGATAGCGGTCATATTTGTGATGACGTGTGTCATGACGTCATCAGCTGCGAATGGTCAATGCAGTCGTCAAGTCACGTGAGTTTTCTTTTGATTATCTCATTTGTTTTGAATGATCATGCATTCTTTAATTCATTTTGCATTCATTCATTCATTTATCCATTTATTCTTCATTCATACATTCCTTTAAACCTTCCTTCATTCCTTTATTCCTTTATTTATTTATTCATGCATTTATTCATTCATTCATTTCATTTCATTTCATTCATTCATTCATTCATCCATCCTTTCATTTATTCATTCATTTAATTTCATTCATTCCTTTATTCATTCATTCATTCATTCATTCATTTCTTTATTCATTGATTGATTAATTCATTCATTTCTTTATTCATTTATTTATTTATTCATTTATTCATTCATTTCTTTATTCATTCATTCATTCAGTCCGCCAGTCATTGCTGTCCTATGTTTTATCCCATGTTTTAAGGCTAAGCTTCTCCAATTTTGTCGTAAAAAACTTTTATTTATATTTTTGAAGTACGAATATATATCTGAATTTATTTTCTCCCTGATCTAGGCGAACACGGAACCAGTGTTCCCAACAGTCCCAGTCCTACACGTCGTACCGAGCATCTCTTTGTCCAATTAGAAAAATCTACTACCGCAGTGGAAGGTGAGATTTCTATATTGAGTTGAAGTCACGTGCTCAGGCGTGTTGTTGGGCCATTTTGAAAATTGGGGCCGGGGGGGGGGGGGGTTGTTGGACCAAATTTTCCAACAAAGATCACTATTTCCAAATCAATTTTTGTAATCATTTGCTGAAATGGCTATAGAAGATAAAAAATTTGCTGACACACACACAATTTTTTTTTAAAGACCACACACTTCTAGCGACGTTGAACCCACTACAATATTTTCATCATAAAACATCATAAATTTAACGTCATGATTCATCGTTAGATAATGAAAAGCGAATGATTATGTAAAACGTTTGTTAAAACAATATATTTTGGGCAAAAATAAATTGAAGCAGCGACTAGAGGTCAATCTTTTAAATCCCAGAGTAGCATGCCGCAAAAAAAATTGGGCCAACCCCCCCCCCCTCGAATTTCGACCCAAATGGCACCTGAATAAATCTGATTTTTTTTTTTTTTTTGCTTTTCTTTTTTTTTTTCTTTTTGATGCTTTTCATAATATTTTCGGACGTGTGCCTCCCCTTTTTTATATTTTAAGAGAGAAAAAAAAATAGATCCGCTCCCACCTATCATATTTTCTGTTTTTGTTTGTGTTTAATTTATCAGCACTTCGTACCGATTGGTCACCTCTTGCAGCCCGGTAGAATACGTCGAAACCGAGTATTATTGTTGCTCTGGTTACAGATCTGTTGACTCAACATGTGTTGGTACGTCGTTTTTGATTATTATAGTCCATTCAGGGGCGGCGCCAGGGTATTTTGATAGGAGGGGCAAGACGACCTAAAGATGACGTCAAATTTTTTCTCCATTAAATAACAGGGGTAATATAGAGTTATATGTTTAAGAACTCTCTTTTTAATACTCCGCTTTCTTCTTTCTTCCCCTTTCTTCCCTTTTCTTCTTCCTTTTCTTCTTTTTTCTTCTTTTTTTTTTCTTTTTTCACTACTTGAAAAATCATAGGGGGGGGGCGGTCGCCCCCTCTGCCCCCCCCCTGTAGCGCCGCCCCTGAGTCCATTATCATATTTTCCGTACAGTCACATAAACGTGTGAACCATACGCCCAGAACAGTGGGCTGGCTCACAACCTAGTGAAAGTAGTTTGGAAAAGTTTTGAATTATTTATTAACTTGGCTTATAATAATGTCAGAGAGATAATTAAAAGTAATGTTCCTAAAATAAATATAAGAAAAGCTATAGGGAAATAGTGTACGCCCTTTTCTATGAGAATTATATTCTTTCTTTTTTACAGAGTTACAAGTAACCCCAAAATCATCGAAATCAACTTAACGAAAGAAGTTGATTCAATATAATTGTATACCATTATGTTCACTTGTAGATTAATGCTTCCAGTTATTAATTATTTGGACTGATTTTGCCATATATGTTATTTTCACAAGTTTTACAGCAGTAATGGCGATTCATGTAATACTAAACAAATTTCTAGATAGATGGCGCTGTACAAATAATCATGGATTTCTCTCTTTATTTGCAAAAGTCTTACTCCAGCCCAAAACCGGTCAAGTAAAAGCTGCAAGTAGATTAATGCCCAATGTATTCAGCAAATTTGTCACTCTCACAACTTGAATATCCCTGATATTTTCTATCCTGGGACAGCTAACGCCCCCTACCGCGGGAACCACCTTCCACCTTTTCCACAAGAAAATATCCCATAGATACCAACTTTGTGAATGATATGTTATAAAATGTGTATTTACAAGGCCACGAACTGAGGGGAAGGGTGTGGTAGTGTGTCCAATCATCTTCATTTCCACTTCAATATTTCTAACTTTCCCATTCATTATCACCCCCCCCCCTCTCTCTCTCTCTCTCTCGCTCTCTCTCTCTCTCGCTCGCTCTTCCTTTCCTTATGTTTCTTTCTTTTTTACGCCGTTCGAGAGGCGCGGGGGGGGGGGGGCATGTCTGTCAGTGCCTCCTGAAGCTGCGCCACTGCTGACTGAGCATACGTACCGCTTCCAGATGCATAGTCCTGTGGTCGTTTACATAGTGACCGTTTTCTATAAAATAGCTTTCCATGAATTTCTGTAGGTAAGCCTAGGACAGTTGCACAACATTGTACAATATCTAATCCTCTTTATGAACATCAATACCCTCCTTTTCACCCCCTTCCCCTCTGTTCCTTTCTTTCATTTCAGACATCGACGAGTGTGCGGAGGGGACAGACGAATGCAAGAACGACTCTATCTGCGTTAACACTGACGGCAGCTACACTTGCGAGTGCTACCCCGGGTTCAACGGTATACACTGCGAACATATTGTCCCAGTGTGAATGTGCGCCCCTTGGCATAAGAGTGATGTTGAAATGGCGTATAGAGGGAAAAAATAGCCTATCATATATTTGGGAAGAAAAGCAGGTCAGGGGCGTCACTTAAGGGGAGGGAGGGGTTTAGGAGATATGACACAGTTTGACACTCTACCCATGGGGGGGGGGGGATATATATCCTTCCCAAAAATTTGAAGTGGGGGGGGGGGGGGAATGGCCTGTATTATCATCTCCCCCAATATTTTTGGGTAAAATAGATAAGAATTATGATACATTAACTTAAAACTAATTATTATCCAAACTCATTATGTTTGATCTTGTAATATCATCACCAGCGTGAATGATTAGAAGTAAGTAAATAAGAAATCCCATAATTTCAATGCGAAAATGTTTGAAGAAAATTCGTTCGCTTGCATTGGTATTCTCAATGAAGGGGTTCCGTCGATTGGCGTAGATCCGTGCATTCCTTCTTTTCATTAAAAACCATTTTGGGATGCTCTAAAATGCAAGTTTTATAGACAGATTTTTAAAAAAGTCCCTGTGCCCCCTCCCACAACCTTCCCCCGCTCGCTCGCCGGTCACCCCCAACCCCCAATCATGAAGACGGATCGACACCCCTGACTCTACCCCTTTAAATCATTTCTTACAGGCTGACGGCAAATTGCAGGAAAAAAAAGTTTTTAAAAATAAAAAAGATATGATGAACTTTTGGGTGTCTTGTTGGAAAAAACTTGAAAATTGAATATAACAATTTAAAGAACAGTTTTTTACCCTTGTTGGCAAATTGAAAAAAGTGAGAACCTTTTGAGCTAATTTGTCGACAGATTTGGTCCGACATCGATCCCCATTTGAAATGGTGTAGCGACGCCCTGAAGATTTGACAATATCGTAGCGTTTTTATATACTCTAAAGGAGATAGTGTTATTATCTAGAAGGTAATAAAGTTAGACACTCTGCTTTCACCATTCTTATAGTTAGGAACATAAGATGGGATTTCACATTTTTTCAACTTTCATTGAGCCTTCCCTCTATCCCCACCTCTCTCTCTCTCTCTCTCTCTCTCTCTCTCTCTCCCTCTTTTTCTTTCTCTCACTCGCACACTCTCCTAGTCCTTCCCGGTATTTTGTTGCTTTGATAAAGGCAGAAAAATGAGAGAAACAGATTAAAGGTCATGTAAAGTTTTGGTAAGCCCTCAAAAACTGTTCGCCAGATTTCTTCAATTTTTGTTGATAAATAGCAAGATACTAGCAATACTAAGACACTGTGAAGATTTCGCCTCCTAAAGTTTAATATTAAACAAATACGAGGAAAAAACTAATTTATGTGCCGGGACAGGCACGTAAAATCCCAACAAAGGCAGCATGTGCTATACACTGTACACACACGTGTAAAACCAATAATGAGTAGCTACACACAGTGCACACACTCTGTCTCTATGCAAAGCCCCAAGATTGCTGTGCGGGGAGCCGTCGGGGTGGAAGGGGTCCTGGCATAATGGCAGTGATCAAGCATTCCTTACAGATATTTACACTAAAATTCACCAGAAATCATAGATGGAATACCAAATGATTTCTTACAGACATCTTTTGATACAAGGAGAATAACATGAGACTATATTTAACATGTTTCTTTCCAATTTCCTTTTTGCTACCAATACTGTACATGAGCTTTAAGTGAAAGTTGTAGCAAAATCTGACAAGAAATAAGAAAGTTATTATTTCTTGAAGTTGTAATCAATCAAACACTAATTGGCAACTCAGTGACATATCTTGCGAACCCCTCTCCCTTTTTCTCTGTACAGAAAATTTCATAGATTATTATTTTCTTAGTTAATTGTCGATGAAAAAATATATTTGTTCCATACAGGTTTTGTGTAAAACATGTGCAATGATTATATCAAGGTTGCATGTATGATTGAACATTATCTTGAGAGAAAATAGAAATTCATGATTTTTTTAACCCTTTCGAGACAATTGACCACATTTTGTGGTTAGGCTCAATAACTTTTGATTCAGAGCCCTGAAAAATATACCAGATAAATGAGTAGAAAGAGTAAAAATTTCTGCACACACTATGTCCATTTTTGTTACATGACCATACTACGTTTGATCCCATGAATTTTACAAAGGAGAATAAGCTTTAAAATCCTTAAATTGGCAACACACTGAGAGGTTCAAAATCATTGTTTTTTTATCGAAATTGGCATTTTTTTCAATTTTTCGACAATTCTTTTAACCATGTATATTGTTTTCAAAGATATTACCCCTTATTACAATCTTGTAGCACTAAAAGAAAAATATTATTGTTGCCAATTTGAAGAACAAAATGCGATCAATTTAGCCCTGAAATAATTCTTGTCCTGAAAGGGTTAAAAAGTACTTTACGAATGTGAGAGGACCTTGCAAGATACGTCACGGAGTTGCCAGATATGTGTTTGATTGATTAAATGGTCCAAAATTCATAACTTTCTTATTTCTTATATGGTTTTGCTCAAAAATTTCATTGATAGGTTTATTAAATTTTTCTGCTCTTTTAAAAACATCTTTATATCAGAGTAAACTTACCCTTTATAAGATTGCATATTACTTCTTGTTCTTTAATTTAGTGTAACCGTCTTTAGTTCGAGGTTGAAACAAAAACCTTCTTCATATGCATATAAATACGACCATGTCTGCAATTTCTACTTGTTTTTTTTATTATATATGGCGATGATAGTGATAATGAAGAATAAAACCGTGTCTTTCCAAGAGCTTATCGACCTATATCAATTCATTAATCCTGATTTGCAGTTACTAAATAAAGTGTAGAATGCAGTGTAGTTTTCGTTTATTTTCTAAAACGCAATATGTCAAAGAGTCTTGTAATTTTATTTTTTTTAAATGATGATCGATTTAAATAAAAATTCTTCTGCCTTCTTTCTTTTCAGATAAAGATAAAGGTTTGTAAATAAATTTTCTATAGTCCGCATTTGGGTATAATTTCAAATTAATTTTATGTCATAGAAGATGTCATACTATTAAAAGGTGGTGATAAGCGAGAGCAGAATACGTATACAGCCAAAATCAATGAGGGAAAAATGCGTCATGGAAACTGTATGACAGTGAGGAGGAAGTGAGGAGGAAGTTGGGAGAGAGAGAGAGAAAAAGAGAGAGGAGAGAGAGAGAGAGAGAGAGAGAGAGGACAGGGAGAGAGAGAGAGAGAGAGAGAGAGAGAGAGAGAGAGAGAGAGAAAGGGTCTATGAAATACAAGTAATGCTTACTTAATTATAGACTCCTACATTTATGTTTTCCTTTACAATTACAATGACTGTTTACATTATACCAGTTATCGCTTTATCAGTGTAAACCATAACAAAGTCCACTGAATGATATTCTGTTTAATATATCTATGTTTCAATTCATATATTTGTTATTTTCCTGTTCTTAATATTCATATGTACTGTTTTGATTTTTTTTTTTAAAGATATGTTTGTGGAAATCAATAAACTTTGAAACAAAGAACTTCGAAACTTTGAAACTTTGGAGTGGTGGATGACTTGTATGGTAGAGAGGGAGGGAGGGAGGAAGAGCAAGATGGAGGATGGAGAGAAAGAGATATCGAAAAGAGAGAGATAGAGAGAGAACATTAAAGACAGATTGTAAGAGAGAGTGTGTGTGTGGGTGTCAGGGTGTCTGTGTGAGAGAGAGAGAGAGAGAGAGTGAGAAAGAGAAAGTGCTCTCTCTAAAAAAATCAAATGATCACTGACGTCACTCCCACGAGCGAGTGAAAATAACTCTTTTCTTTTAACAGAGTAGTCAATATTCACTCGATATTTACTCCTAAAAACAAAAGAAGTGGTCATTGACGTGAGTCCCGGGGAGTGAAAAGAGAGTATAAAGTCACTTTTTTTTGGGGGGGGGGGATTTAGTATTCGAGATATGAGCCTGTGAGGGTATGCAGATATGCAAGCTTGTGTGATGAAGGGTGGGAGATAAAATGACAGAGAGAGAGAGAGAGACAGTGAGACAGAGAGACAGACAGACAGAAACTTGCGAACTGTGAAAGTCGCTGACGATCCTGCTTCATGGAATGTAAAATGGCAAGGATGATGATAATCACGCCACGAGGATAATTTACTGTTCAAATTATTTCAGTTTTAGTAAAAATAATTACGGGATAAAAATACAAGTAATTGTCCTTCTAAAACTCATCATAGCATTAATAACCTCGATAAAAACCACCAAACAAGGGGATGTTACAGTAAGTGGTGATTAAAGGCATTTTAACCTCTGAAACGGCATCAAAACTCACAATATAATGAAATTTTGTTGGTGATAATAGTCAAATGTGACTGACTGCCATTATAACACGTACCAACAACAACAACTTTATTTTTTTAAAAAACGTCTTCTTCCGTCACATTTCCACCATCACACCGAAATTTTATGCTATCTACATCGAAATTCAGATAATTTCTTTGCCATAATGGGGTCATTTCAGTATAATCAAACTGTCACAGGAGAATGCATTAAATTTTACGACTGAAAACAGTCAAATGGTCTGTAAACAATTTTAGTTAGATTCATTTGAATTACTTTTTTTTCTTGGGGATACAAAACGCGGTATATTATTATCATTACCCAGGGTTTAGCCAAGCATCCATGAAATTTCAGTGAAGCTTTCAGTAAATTCTTCCTACTGGGTACCTCTTTAGTTCACATGGGTAGAGATTTGCAAATAAACCTATTAATTCCGTGGGCGTGATGACAAAGGGCGAGTCACTTGAATATACTTAAAAGTAGAAAATATGCCTTAGTTCATATACTAAAAAAGGTGATAAAGCAATAAAAGAGCGAGGTAAAAAGATTGCCGTATTCCCATTGCAATGTTCAACAATTTGATCCTACTCGTGAAACATGGTCATCCTGAATCCGAGCCCTGCATAAACTGTACATCTTAAGGGTTGGTCACAACCGTCCGGTCGTGCACCTTCGTCAGTCCGTGCGTTTGGTCTACGACGAATAACGTAGAAAATCCTTGCGTCGCACTCACGGGTTTACAGGTTTTTTTTCCAAGAAGGTAGAAGCACGCAGGACACGCGAGGAGGCCGTTAGACATGTCCAACAATTCTCTGCATGTGGCTACGTGTTCTGATGAACGCACGTGGAACGCGCAGCCATCTACTTCCTACACGTGCTTCTTGCGACCATCGCACGGGCTCCTTACGGAGGTCCAACGAAGCCCGTGGCTTCACGAGGTGCACGACGGGTTATGACCAACCTTTTAATGAGGAGGGTGCAAGACGCAGGAATGCAGGAATGGTTGTGACCATGACAAACAAAAGACGAATCGTAGGAGTTTGCCCACAGCCGATCGCAGGAGTTTGCCCACAGCCGATCGCAGCTGCGGACACGCACATGCGAAAACACGCACGATTAGTCTTTATTTAATCCTACACCCTTCTCATACGCATATGAGGCTAGGATTAAATAAATACTTGGTGCAGGGTTGTTCAGTTAGGAATTAGTTAGTGTAGGAAACGAACAGCCGCGCAATAGTTGTCGCCGGGGCATGTGTCGTGAAACCGACTCAACCTTATAAATCACGGTATCCTTTTTGTTTCGCTCGATCATGTCGTTGTCCAGCGCTGCTTCTCTGATTGAAATGAAATAATGAATCATTCATCACGAAGATTTCTTAAAAAGGACTTTCGGTTAACCTGACACATCAATCCATCTCTATCACGATGGACATACTGAAATCATAAGAATTTCCCCACACCTTTCAGTGCCTTTTGCATTTTTTCTTCCACATGAGCTCGTATTACTTATGCTCCAGCAGGGCGTTAAAATTGTAGTTCATTGTGGGCGCCTGCTTTTTTTAAAGGTTTTATTTCCCCCAAGAACTCTTTAAGTTATCCGAAGGTTCGTAACTCCGAAATGCAAATTTCCCATACCAGGGGGTTCATAGTTCCGAAAATAAAGTGGGGTTCATATGATTTCGAATAATTATTTCTTGCATTACTCCAAAGGTTCATTATTCCAAAGGTTAATTATTCTGAAGTTTCGTTTATCCGAAGGTTCATGATTCCGAAAATAAAGCACGGTTCATTATTCCGAATTTTCGTAATTCATACAATGAAATAGGGTTTATATTTCCTGGGAAAAATTATTTCGGGCTCTGTTGTATTTTCGGTATTATAAACCATTGGAATTTTGAATTCCATTTCGGAATAATGAATCCTATTTCACTTTCGGAATTACGACCCTTTGGAATTACAAGCCTTCCGAATAACGAACCTTCGGGATTATGAACCTTCGGAAAAACGACAGGTAAACTTGTTCCATTACATCACAACATATAGGATTGGTTCAGAGTGCAGCGCACTTGCAATATTCTGCTACAAAACCATCGACATTTAGAAAAAAAAATGATTTTATTACCTAGTGCTATAGGCGGCAAAAAACAGCGTAAGGGCGCTATGGTTTCTTCTGAACGGTGAAGTTCAAAAAAAGGATCAAACAACGGTGGGGACAGTCTGGGATTACCAGATCTTGTGGTATGGGAATCCAATAGAATTCTGTTACTGCTATTTACAAGTTGGTTACATTGTTCATGTTTGTACTCTTATACACTCTATTATCGTTTGTATCTTTGTGTCATTATCTATGTATAATGTACATGAGTTGTATTCACAAGTCTGTTATACATTGTTGTTTATACTACATGTTTGTTTGTACTCTCATACCCCGAGAGGGGGTCGAAAGAGTTAATAAAATTCTACAAATTCTATTAAAATTTACATTAATTTTATCTATATACACAATTTACTTCAATCATGCATTGCTCATTCAAACTCTTTTTAAAAGACTAAACATAGTTTATTTCCATTTGGAGCCTATAACTATTAATAAGCATAGCTTTCACCTTAGGCTCCCCCATATTTCACTCTTCTTTGAGCTCAGTCTTTTTCAATTAATACTGCATTCAAACAATTGGGTATATATGAGGTACTCATCATCTGTTCTAGCCTCACCATTTATTGTGTGAAAATATTGGTAAATGTGAAAATATGAAAATAAACTGAAACTGAAGTTTGCTCTCTGATAATGTTATGTCTGTTTTCCTAATGCTTGTTCATTCTTAATCAAAGTTTTCGTTTATTTGTAACATTTGTTATGTTTTTCATTCATTGTGCGCCTAGGGTGCCTCTATCGGGTAGATTAAATTTTGTGCGCTTTATAAGTACAAAATTATTATTATTATACAATTCGATAGATGTAATTCATATTTTGCTTTGGGGTGTGCAATTCAAACATTCGATTACTGCCTACTAACTAATTTTGTTATTTCAAAAAGAATTGATCATTTTGTTTTGTTGTTGCTATTGTTTTCCTTCCATTGACTGCTGCGTTTAACTTGAAGTTAGGAGCCAGTATGCTGTGTCGGCTGCATTCTATACCTTTTAGAGAAAATTAATTTAGTGAATATGCCCACAATACAAGCCCTTTATAATCGTGGATTATAAAACACATCGTCTGTTTTGAGCCAGAAGGGCGTTAACCATGTTAACTCTGTGTTAAAGTATATATGAGTTAACACCCTTCTGGCTCCAAACAGACGAAGCTATACTCGATTAATGAACACAAGAAAATAGTCATTGAATTCATCAATTAATGGAAGTAGTCATTGAATTTTACACAATAAATAGCTTTTATGTGTAAGCACAATATCAACATAATGCATCGGAAGTGCTTTGACCAAAGCACAATGTACTTCGTGGAGACGCCAGCGTGGATCGGAGCATGCTAGCAATTCGACAATGGGCCCTGTGATGCAAGAAGCTATAATTTCTTTAATAACAATATTAACAATGCTTTTGTTAACCATGGGAGGCCTCATCAGCATCTATACTGCTTTTCCCAAGGGCCTTGCTTTAAAAAAAAAAAGTACAGCCCTGGGAACAAGTGAGTGCAGTTCCGATTAAAGCAGATCGTTTAAAGTCTTATGGGATTTTCTTATAACATAAATGAATATGTACATTAGTAAACAAAAATAAATAAATGAATAAATAAATAAATCAGTTCCGGGTATAATATGTATAATTAAGTGTATGTGTGTGTGCGTGTGTGTATGCGTGTGTGTGTGTGTGTATGTGTATTCTCTATTTGATTGATAAACAATTTCATCGAAAATCACAGTCAAATGACATGTTTTTGGAAAAGGGATGTTTCAAATAGTATGCAATGTTATGACAAGATAATTACAATTATTTGTAATTATGTTCATATGAAGACGAAAAATCATTATAATGATGGAAGAGAAAAAAAAATCTCTATTGAAGTATTCATTATCAAAGGAAGGAATGCATTAATGGTTATATATCATCCCTGAAAAAAGATCGTCCTTTAAGCTTTTCACAATTTTATGAACAATGTTGTTATTTTATTTCAAATTGCTCTAATTTTGTTACAGTGCTTATAAGTATCACAGATTTCCATGATTTTCATATTTATTCATTCATTTAAATTTGTTTTTAAAACACTACATTATATCATCAGAAAATGAGCTTTAATAAGCAGGTGATCGGGCGTCCAGTATATTCCATAGGAATATATCGCGCATTATGTACCCGTAACTGGGCATTCGAGACTCTTTTCTATTTTTTAATTATTACTAATAAATGAAATGACTTTTGACTGATAACTCAAGATGAAAGACACTTTTTTAATGCTTTGTCTAGTTGTTTTGTTGCTTTCGCATAAAGGTAATTGGAGGTCAGCTTCATTCTATTTTCCAAAAAATTATGAAAACTCGCGATTAGGAACTGTTGACCTCCAGTTACGAAGGCTACCAAGGCAATTGGAGATCAATTTCATCCGCCTGTTTTCTGAAATTGTAAAAACTCGCGATTAAGAATTGTTGACGTCCAGTTATCTTTGTAACGAAGCAACGAAGGTACTTAGATGTCACCTTCATCCTCTGTTTTCTAAACATTGTGAAAACTCGCGATTAAGAATTGCTGACCTCCAGTTACCTTCTTTCTAAATGTAAAGGAACTATCACTCCAAATTGAGTGGTAAATCACTCCCCTTTGAGTAAGCATGCCGATATTCCTTCATCAGCCGTCTCACTCACTGACAGAGCGAGCCTGTGTTCCGCTCGATATTGTGTACAGACTGGAGTATTTTCACTCAATGAGCAACGAGTAACGTAAGGCAACCAATCATGGGCGTCAATCCTGGGGGGGACGGGGGGACACGTCCCCCCCACGAATTTTCAGGTGGTGAAATGTCCCCCCCACGATTTGGGGTTAAAATCTTTTCTTTTTTTCTTTCTCTCTTTCTCTCTGTGTTGACTTTTTTTTTTTTTTTACTTTCCAAAAGTTGCCAGCTGAACTAAAGTGTTCCCACTGTTTATACGTTATTTTGGACCATTCATCTTTTCATTAGACCCTATTCCCCCTTTTCCCCGGATTTGCTCAATGAAATCTACGGTAGATGTGTAACGCGAGTATACGTACGCTACGATCGGCCAGCCACAGTCCAGCATTCAGTGCCCGTACCCGTACATACAGTACGCATCCGCCGCGCCCTATACGCATGCTGCGCCGGCCGGCCGGCCATGTGCACGCATTACAACTTTTGAACTTTGAGAACATCAAGATGGCAAGAACATCGAGGGCAAAAAAGGTAATTATTAAGCTTAGACCCTAACTAAAATTCCAAATTTCCTCTTGCTCTCTAGCTGTCATCTTAGTCTGATTGTGAGAGTCTAAGGGGGTGTTGCAAGAAACTTATACATGGCCGTCGCCATGGGGGGTGCGGAGGGTGCGAACGCACCCCCCTCCACACCAAAAAAAAAAAAAAAAAGATTTTTTTTTTTTGGGGGGGGGGGGGGAGGGCGTCGCCGGATGGGGAGGGTGTCTTTTGAAAAGGGCGACATGTTCTTATTGTGTAGTGTCGAACAGCTCATATCTGCGCCACCAGCACCACTGCCTGACATTGGAGTTGGTAAGTTTTGTCTTTTTTTCCCAAAAGGCACCCCCCCCCCCCTGGTGCCGGCACTGTTATATGCAATCGATAGCAATTTTCAGTTGCAAATTTACAAGTCAATGGATAGATCAATTTCAACTATGAACATACAGCAAATCACTTTATACTTCCTATTGCAGGAAGCAGACAAGCACTCAATTGCAAATTTTCGATAAATTACAAGACTTATGATTGATTCTTGGATCTAAAATTGACTTGCAATTGATTGCAAGTTTTTTTTTTTTTTTGTTTTTTTTTCAATTCAATTTCAATTTATTAAAAAAAAACCCAGACATAGCAATCATGACGCACAAACATGATGCAAATTGGGACCCCAAAAAGCTATGCTTGTGAGTGGGGCCCCTGAGAAGGATGGACCTCTCGATTTGCAACGCCCCCTTATTTAGACTCAGTCTGAGACTGAGTAAGCCCTGTTCCAGCTTTTTGCCCTGGCCTATAGCCTTGGCTTGACGTTAGGGCTAAAGTTAACTGTTAACTTAACTGTAGTGTAGGTCTGTTATTAAGTTTAGGCCATGCCAAGAAGCCCAAATTGTCACTCTTGAGTATTAAGTAGGCCCTACCATAGTAACTTTTACTAGTAGATTCTCTAACTTAATAATAAGTTAGGCTAGTACTAGTAGTAGGTGGCCATATTTTCATTCAAAAAATTGTTTCAACTTTCAAAATAGGATCAGATTTTCTATTTTGTATCATGTCCACAGTCCAAATTAAATGTAACACTACAGTTACATATGTGTCCACCATAGGCGCCGGAAGTGGGGGGGGGGGGCAAAATGCATTTTCGCCCCCCCCCCCAAAAAAAAGCCCCCCCCATAAAAAAAAAAAATCAGTAGTAAAGGAGTAAAAATCGTGTGTATATTAAAAGCTTGATTGCTTTATTACGTAATTGTAAGCCTTTGTATTAATTTTTCGTATGCATGGAGATCACTGAAGACAGATAAAGCATTCAAACTTTAAACTTTAACGTAGTGGAGGTTTTGTATTAGACGCAAGGTTGCCAGAGTTGGCAGAATTCTGCTTTCTGGCAGAATTTTGACCGCTTTAGCATAATTTGACAAAATTTAGCAGAATTTTAGCATAATTCTGGTGTTTTTTGTTGTTTTTTTGCTTGTCAGAGAATTTTCCAGTAAAAATACACTCCAAAAATGCTGATAACCTTTTTTTTTTTTTTTTTTTTTTTTGCTTGTCAGAGAATTTTCGAGTAAAAATACACCCCCAAAAATGCTTGTCAGAGAATTTTTGAGTAAAATTTTGATTTAGTAGTCGGATCTGTATTGTTGTGAGAGGGTGGGAAAGCGTGTGTGTTTTTTTAGGGGTGAGAAGACATGAGCCCTTGAAAGGTGAGCCCCCTTGAATCTTTGCCCCCCCCCCCCCCCATCCCAAACTGCTTCCGGCGCGCCTGGTGTCCACAAGGAAAGAAGAGAAAATAGAAAAAAAAATAGCTAAAAAATGTTAGAGGAAGAGAGAGAGAGAGAGAAAAAAAGGAGAGAGCAAGAAAGAGGAATAGAGAGATAGAAGGAGAGAGAGGGGGGCAGAATTGAGTTCATACATAGATGCATTTTATTTAATGGCTACTCAAGTTTAGTAGACTCTAGTTTGAAATAAAAACAAAAATAATACAATTGACGAAAAATGCGCAACTGATCCAAGAGAGAAGTTTAATGACTGAATTAGAGTATTGATCCCCTAATGTCACGCAAAGAAAGAATTCCAGCTAGATACACTGAGGGATCGCAGCAATATGTTTCAGAATCTCTAGAAGAAAAGTGTCGTGTAGAGTTCTTCAAGCTAATAGACAGTGCCCTTTCATATTTCAGGATCTACTTCACCTCAACATACATAGAAGAACAGAAAAGACTGGCATCGATTCTACTATGTGGATCAATAGATGATGATCTCATTGACAAGTTTGAATTGGGGGATGGTCTTAGGTGTGAATTGGTCTTCTTCCGACATCAGTTCAAATATTCTTCTGTGGAAGAATGCAGGAAGGCAATTCAGGGCATGATTCCGGAAGTTAGGGGGATGTTCCCAAATGTTGAGCAACTTCTGAGACTCCTGCTTGTTTCACCAGCAAGTTCTTGCCAAGCAGAGAGATCTTTCAGTGCCCTAAGACGTGTAAAAACATGGCTCAGAAATACCATGAAGCAGGAGAGATTGAACCATGTCATGTTGTGCCATGTCCATAGGGAGCAACTTGCACATGTCAAAGCCAGGGACATAGCTGCTGCATTTGTTCAAAACTCAGAAAACAGAGAACGAATATTTGGAAGAATAAAATGAAACTTTCACCACATTTTCCATGCAAAAAAGGAAATGTAATTATACATGCTTAGAAAGGATTATATCAACGCCAAATTTGTAGGGAACTATGTTTATTGTATTAGAAATCACATGTAAGATATGTAACATTGACTACCTTGTGTGGGACTTTTGTGTCTTTCTGAGTATCATATTCTGCTTTATTAAAATATAAAAATAATTAAAATGCATTGTTTTGTTTTGAGGGTGATATTAATTCATTTTTGATGATTCATCATAGAATGTAATAATATAACTGTTGACTAGTTCAATCATAAAATTTGAATGGAACAGCATATATGGTGTAATGTTGTTGTTATTTATTTATTTATTTTTTGCAAAAAAATATGATCAGTGATCAATCATGTCAAATGCTTGGGCGAAGTATAGAAATATACCAAGTGTCGTCACTTGCCTATCATAAACACTATCAAAGTCACGAATGAGTGTTTTTTTTTTTTAGCCTTTTCTGAATCCTTACAGGTGCATGTTCAAAGAGATTAAGAGAACATTATTTTTCTGAGTTTCTCTGAATTAAGATAATCCGTGCCGTCAAACCCCCTTTTGGCAGAATAATGTTATAAACGATGTACGAGAGGGATAGATGAAGAGATAGAAAGAGAGATATAGAGAGAGAGATAGAGAGAGAAAGAGAGAGTTTATAGAGAAATAGGGAGAGAGATAGAGGGAGAGATAAAGTGAGAGAGAGAGATTGAGGGGAGATAAAGAGAGGGTGAGAGATAGAGAGAGAGATAAAGATATAGAGAGACGGAGAGATAGATGGATAAAATACAGAGAAAGAGAGATATAGAGGGGAGACGTCCACTCCGTTCGCGTTCACCACAGTTGTAACCCGTTTGGTATCATTTTTTTCAGAATGTAGTGATGAGAACGACTGAACGAGTCTGGTGTAATGGGGGGCTTTATGAAACCAAGATGAGCGCGCCATTGCGGTCCTTGCTTTAATATGCCCCTCACTTTTCCCCTATAGATCTAAGGGTTTCTAAATTATTGAGAAATTCTGTTAAAGTAAGTTATATATTATGGAACATTTTCACTTTTTAGGGAAAAAATGCAAACATTAAACCTTTCGTATATTATTTTGTTTTATTCAGTCTATATATTTCACTGTTTCTGATACTAAATTTATACTGGGAGGGGGGGGGGGGGTGTTAACCCTTATGCCACACCATGCCCTGCAAACACCGCATTCTATGTCCTCCGACCCCATTCCCCCCCCCCCCCCCCAATCCTCACTGAACTTGTGTCCCCCCCACGATCTAATTCGGATTGACGCCCATGCAACCAATGACAAGCCGCTTAAAATTCATTGTCCGTGTCATTTTTTTTGTTGTGAACAAAACTACAGGCACCACTCTCGAAAAAGAGTGGTTTAACACTTTAACGAACCGAGCTAAATATATGTTATAAGTGACAGCACATCGGTTACAACGTGCAAACCATGAGAGATTGCAACGTATCGGTACTGGTTAGGCTTCAGGCAGGAAAATAAGCATTATTCGCATATTTAAATGATATAGGGGTTGTCTTGCAGAAAATCAGTGGTTACATTTGATAATTCAGTAGGGATTATGTTGTTTTAATGAAAGTGTTAGTTTACTGTTACGTCAATGATTTGTTATATGGATAGATAGTGTAGTACATCCCTAAGTGATAGGATTGTGAGCTTCAGATTAGTCAGGTTTCATCTGGCATTTAATCTGCAGCCTTTGGTCTATTCATACTGATCGATTTCCATCGACGGATGAGTGATTGCTAGTAGGCCTGGTGGTGTGCAGTAACAGACGGTTGGTGATTGTCGAGTGCCGATAACTCCAGCCATCAGCAGCGGTCATACATTTTGACCAGACGGACGGGGAGCTCGGCCAGGCACGGGGGCATCCTGACAAGATAGCCGTATCAGCCGGCGTTGCTAACCGTGCCTGTCACAATACTCTTGAGACCGAGTTTCACTCAGAAAGGAGTGAATTATCTCCACTCTGTTCACATGAGTGTGTGTGTGTGTGTGTGTATGTGTGTGTTGTGCGTGTGTGTGTGTGTGTGTGTGTGTGTGGGTGTGTGTAATTGGGTTTTCATAGACGTGTATCAATCAGATATGATTATTTACGTCTGGGGATGGACCTTTAACGTTACCATGGTTACCATCCGAAAGATCAGTCTCGAACCTGGGTCCGCTGAACCAGTTTATAACTGCCACTGTTAGCTGGATTACAGGCGCACGCCACAACGACCACATGAGTGATACAATTTTCACTCTTTAAAGGATTGGTGTTTCATTGTTTCCTGAGTAAAATAGTGACCACTCTTTTATCACTCGAAAAATGGTTGTCCCTCATTTAACTCCTTGTGAGAGTGGAACTTCACTCTCTTTCGAGTGCCTTTTCACTCTTTTACATTTAGAGAGTTTATACGAAGGCCACCAAGGTAATTGGAAGTCAACTTTATTCACTTTTCAAAAAAAATGTGAAGGCTCGAGACTGAGAATTGCTGAATAGACTCTATAATTTTGACAAAGATGGTTCCCCTTCCACACATACATACACACCCATTTTCACCCACATGCATTCACCCACACACAAACGACATCAATGGGAGTGACACCGATGATCATTTAAATTTTATATCGAATTCAATCCTCTGCCTTTAAGTAGTATTGTGGTTAACGCCACACGTCTCCATTAAATTTTCTACATTTGTACTCTCCTTTTCATGAGAAATAGAAAATACAAAACTCTTATAAAGAAACACCACCCATTATGAAATTAACATCAAATTCCCATTAATTTAAAATTTTGCATTTTGCCTGCACATGGTAAAGCCCCTTTAGAAACCAAACAATACTTCTCTACTTCTCAGAACATCACCCTTTAATAAAATGAAGAGTGGATTACGATTATAGATTGAAATAGAAGGACCGCCTTTACCACGTTATGAGGAAGAGTCTATTTGCAAATCTCTGTAGAAAATCCTTTTGCAATCTTGCCAAAGGGTAGAATTTACATTAAAAAGCCAGCAGGTTATTTGTACTTGAAAATATGACAAGGGCGTCTATTTAATGTTTAAGTGTTTTAGAGGATTTCACTGCATGAATTTCAGTAACTCAGATCGCAGACTACATTAAATTAATACTAGGCGTTTAAAAAAATAGCCCGTTACGATTTTTGATAGATTAACGTAACCATAACTTAAATGATTTGTTAAAATGAAAATAGGGTTATTTTTTCATTTGGATTCTTTTCCTATATCTCTTAAATAATCATTGAATTTTTCTACAGGGCAGTAATGAAATTTTTGTCACAATTGAGTCGATTCTTCTAAAGCTATTGGATTGTCCGAGATTGTAAGATTTGAAAAAAAGGGTCAAAAGTATACACAAGTTATTTATAGCAAGGTCATTCTTTTTTTTTTTTTTCTTCTTTTTTTTGTTGACAAGAGCCATTTGAAAAACAGCTATTAGCTGACAAGGGCAATCCAACCCATAAGTGGAGAACAAATAAATCAAATCAAAATCACTACTTTGTGCGCTCACGTTTTAAAACTGATCGCTGTGAATACAATTTAATTACATTCTTATCAACTAAGTGAGAATACCTTCGTAGGTTCTGCCTTTCAGAGCATACGGTTTTTCAACGTGTGCATTTAAGATATAATTATTATCCAACTCACCAAATAAAGTTTTGCAGACACAGCAATGAAAATCGACGTTTGATCTATAAAGAAGTGCATGATATCAAAATAGAGTGTGATATAAATACTGAGGACTCTAAACTAGAACGTTATAATCACACATATTGATATATTTACAAAGCATATTTCATACATCTGTTTTAGTTAACTGTTACAAAATATATAATCATTTAATAAGCATTAAAAACATGAATACAATGCCTAGTAATGATGAATATCAATATAATTATGTGATAGGTAAATATATTTACAACTACCTGTTTTATCTATTTCAGTGATGATTGTGTTCACTTAAAACGGCGACTATTCTTTACCATTCCTTGAGATGAAGCCAATGGTGTATAAAAATGATGTTGTTATATGCTAACCAAGAAATATCATTCCTGATAGTCTATTTTTGTCATGAAACAACGAATATATTTTAATACAATTTTGTAATAACATAATTATAATGAAAAGCCCTCGGACTCTTTACCCACGGACAAGTGCCTGGGAAAACTTCCCATGCCATCTGTATCGACAAATCAAATCAAATTATTTGAATAAAATTAGCAGTTCTGGAAAAAAAATGAATAAACTATTTAAAAACAAAAACAAAACAAATAAAACACTCAAATCAGAATAAGAAAGCAAGTGTTTTAAGGGATCGTCGTTATCAAACCCCCCAAAATATATAGAAGCTCGTGTCAAACTCCTTCTAGGCCTATATACGTTGACAAATAAATTCAACTATTTCAGACCTCATTTTGCCATATAACTGATTAAACTTACATAAAATTTCTCAGACTGATTGTCATAACTTTCCATTTGATTTTTTTAAAAAAACCATTAGGCTCGCTTACACAAGGGCGGATTCTGGAATTTGTGACGTAAGGGCTCAATATTCAGAATAATTCGTGAATATTGGCATTTTGCAGTGTTGGTAGATAGAAAGGAAACAAATATTCAAGCCCCAATTTCTTACAAACCAAGTGGAAATTCTAAGATATATAATAATGATATGATAGACGACAACGTCTTCTTTAATTTGCTGGTCTGGCTCTACAAAATCCGATCACAGGTGACTGAGCACTGGCCATTTTTTTTAAACCCATGTCAAAATCGCATTTGCCCAAGTTAGGAAAAACAATGTTTAAAAGTTCCTTTCATTATTTTGTGAATGCATTCAGTGAGTGAAAACCATTCAACCAAGCCTTGAGCTGACCATCAATTTCACTCCTAACTTGGGCAGAGGCAAATTTGACATGAGTCAGGGAAAGTGCTAATGTTCAGCTGTCCATGGTCAGACTTCATTGATCTAGGTGTTAAATTAGAGAAAAACATGATAGGCTATCATGTATCTTTGACGGAATCTATATGTATTGATTGCAACGATATTTAGGGTTGAATCTGCAGGGTTTCCTTTTTTGTGACTCACATTTTATTGTAGATGTTATTAGGATTATGGAATAGTTTTATTGATTATCATAGTTTTAGGACGAAGAGTACATGGTAGAGTGAATTCAGTTTCTACATGAGACACATCGTGTATAATTCAGTTCCAAGACGGACGTGCTACTTCCATTTTTCGTATATATATATATATATATATAATGTGATGATGTTGAGTCTACTTTTACCATTCGCTTTGGTTTGGGTGATATAGAACATAGTGGGATGAATTCAAACCAAAGATGACGCAGGATACTCAGGAAATTTAAGCTTTCGTCTTTCGACTTCTTCAGAAATTTATTCTGAAACAGTTATAAAGAGAAGATACAATCACTAAGAAAGGCATGACAAAAACTAACGAAGCACTAAGTGTCTGAGAATAATTCACAAAATACAAAGAGAAGACACAATCATTCAAAAATTGATGGACTAAAATTACTGTCAGTAGAAATATCATGTAAAAATACTGAAATTTCAAATGAATTATAATAAAGACGACATACCTGTCGTAGACAGAAATGATGCCAAGGTCTTGTTGAATTCCTTAAATAATGTTAATAGTTTTGATAGTTTTGAGTTGCTTAGATACCCACTGCAGTGTTAAAAAGCGTACTACACATTTAAGTGTAAGGGAATAACATATACAACAACTTTGGCAACTCTCGTGGAAATGAAGACAATGTGAAAGGCTGAAGGTTGAAGGTTGAAAAAAAAATGTCCACTAGCTACTTGCGGTACCACTTAAAGAAGTTGAAGTGAGAGAGTGAAACATCATGCCATTAAAAAGAGTTTGCTTCCAAAATATAAAACGTGCATTTCAGTTTCGTTTTAAAAGATGCTACATTTACGATAACAATACCCTTCTTTATACCTTCATTATTACTTAGGGTTGTAGTGATTCTGTTTGTCTATCCCTCTCCAAGGCACAGATGACGCCAAATAAATGATAAATGATAATGATATTGCAAATAAAAATAGGAGAATCTTCCTTTTCTGAAAATTTAGTTCTATGCAAGTGACATGCTAACCAAATCAAGCCCTTCATGAAAGGCCAAATCCGACTCATTCTTGATATAAGGACGGGCGATTCCAGGCAATGTGTCCCATACGACATATGTCTTTTTTTTCCATTTATTTTATGCAAAAAAAAAATCCCTCGATATGACCATATACCAATGTTACTTATATAAGAACCATTGTTAGTCAATGGTCTTTTCGAAAAATTTTCATTTTCGAATGAAATAAATGGATAAAAGACATAATATGCTTCAAAAGTTTCAGAAAAGTTTATTGATTTCCACAAACATATATATCTTTTACAATTTTTTTAAACAGTACATATGAACATTAAGAACAGGAACATAACAAATGTATAAATTGAAAAACAGATATAACAGAACATCATTCGATAGACTTGGTTATGATTTACACTGATAAAGCGATAATTGGTATAATGCAAACATTGTAATTGTAAAGGACGTGTTTCACAAGGGCTCCGGCATTTGTGGGTTTCCTGACCTCTTTCTTGAACGTAGATGGGAAGTGCCTTATATGGACTTGGAGCGAAATTTACGGTGATTATAGATATTATCTTCGTTCATCAATTTTTTCATTCATTTTGATCTTTTCGAACCTTTTTCGTCAATTTTCGTCCACTTTTCACGTCTGTTGAATTTTGAAAAACTCTTCTTCGCGCATCAACGCATCATATTCTGCGCATCTCATCCGCGTAACTAGAGGTCTTCACCAACACCTGTTACTGACTTGTTTCCTTGTTACGTCACAATGCCTACAAACAGAGATGGTAAGAAAAAATCCTCTGGCCCTCCCAACAACCGCATGACTGACGAGGAGAACGCTCATCTCTTGGGGATGAATTTGGCAAGCTATCCAAGTTCATCGACAACAAGCTATCAGTCCTCGAACAGGCTATTGTAGATGTTCGAGAAGGGCAGTCGGGAATAGCCCAGTCTATTTCCTTCCTTGATGAAAAGTGTGAAGAAATGAGAAAGAAGACGGAGAGGATCGAGAAAGAAAACTAGGAGCTCCAAAAGAAAAACGGCCACCTGGAGAAGAAGGTCAACGAGTTGAGCTCACTACTTAATGAGCTTGACCAATATCATCGCCGGGTCAACTTGGAGATCACCGGAGTGCCAGAACAACAAAGAGAGAACCCGGAGGAGGTAGTACTTAAGATAGCTCAACACATCTACCCAGGAACATCTGCAAAAGACATCGATGTGGTGCTCGGCCTTGGACGTCTCTCTGAAGACAACCAACGCCCACGTGCTTTCATCGTGAGATTCGCATCAAGACGCGCCCGCAACGCTATATACGAGAGAAGGAGAAGGAAGCTGCAGACGCTCAGCACCAAGGACCTTGGCTTCAGATCCACTGGCAGGATATTCGTCAATGAGAATCTGATCTCACCAACGAGGGAGCTCTTGAAGGAAGCCAACAGAGTTCGGAGGAGTGCGGGCTTCAAGTTCCTGTGGACCCAGAATGGTCGGATCTTCGTGAGGAAAGACGAAAAGAGTCAGCCCATGATCGTGAGTTGCAAAGAGGACTTTGTAAAGATTAAATAATCACTGAACTCATATTAAGTACTATATTGTTTTAGTATCTTTATTACAATGATGAACTTCCAGCTATTAATCAATTTTGAAATAGGGCTACAACATTTGCATTGTCTTTACTACATTATGGTTTCTTCTTCAAAACCCTCTATTTTCACTACTTTTCATCGGAGCTATAAACTTTCAAGCTACTGCATTCATTTCTGTTCTGTTCTTATTCTGTGTTATCTTATATATAATTCTAGACTATATACAATTTTTGGCATATGGATTATAAATTCTCTTAAGAACTTTATATATTCGTGCATTAATTCTTTTAGTTATGTCAAATACAATTCCGCGATACGTCTTTACCGAGAAGCAGTTCTGACCTTTGTTTTATCCCTTGTATCATTCAATATTTTTTTGCATATATTTTGTTATAAGTAGTTTAAATGTCAATGATTGACAACGAACATTTCCCCTTTAACAATTTAGACGAAGATGAATTTATAACAGTAGTACAGGGGAGTCGAAATGATGTTATCTCGCATAGTACGAGGTTTGATCATTTTGCCACCAATGCTCTTGCTAGCAATTTTGATGAGCTTCAACTTGAATTTGATTCTCATGACGAAGCAGTTCATCTTCCTTCATCTGCATACTATACCGAATGTTTATTCAAAGATTATGCTAAAACACTTGAGAACGACAACTTATTTGTTTTGCACCTTAATATTAGAAGTGCAAATAGAAATTTTGAGAAATTACGATCATTTTTAGGAAACACTGAATTGTCAGTGCCTCCGGTTATTGCTCTGTCAGAAACCTGGTTTTCAGAGACCGCTAATTATTTAGTTACGCTACCTGAATACAGGATCGTCACTAATAACAGATCTAACAAACCAGGGGGTGGCGTGGCACTATATATACCATGTTCACTTGATTATGTGGTCAAGATGACTTGAAATGTATGACTGATGCAACTGAGTCTTTATTTGTTAAAGTTGTACCTCAGAAAGGTCGGAAACTGCTCATCGGTGTTATATACAGACCACCACAGTCTGCTTTTATGAATGAATTTTTAATTGCTATCAATGATCTTCTTCAAAACCGTGCATTTAGAAACAGTAATTGTATCATTACAGGGGATTTTAACATAAATCTCCTATCCAGCAATCATTCGGCTACTAATGATTTCCTCACTAACCTTTTATCTTCATCATTTTTGCCACTTATCTCTAGACCTACGAGAGTGACTGATCACTCTGCCACCCTTATAGACAACATATTCTGTAACTGCCAACCTGTTCCTAAAGCTGGCATTATTGTGACAGACATTTCTGATCACTTTCTGATATTTACTCACATTCAATTAGCACTTCCAAATGCTAAAAATGATGGTATGAACTTAGGAGCACGTCGTATTTTCATTCCTGAAAATATAACCTCTTTACAGGACTAGTTAAGCTCTACTGACTGGTCTGATGTTTACTCTGTGAAAGAAAATGTTGATCAAGCCTTTGAAATATTTTTAAACATGTTAAATAATTGCATAAATTTTTGCATACCATTGAAAAAACATCGGAAAAATAATTATAAGCGTATACCTAAACTTCCTTGGGTTACAAAATCAATTCTACGATCCATTAATCGCAAAAATAATTCATATATCGACTTTATTTCTAAACCTTGCGATTCTTCCTACAAAAATGTGCTTACTACAACCCTTCGCTTGGCGAAAAAGGGATATTTTGTGGAACAACTAGATCTATTCAAAAATGACGTTAAAAACACTTGGAAAATCATAAATGGTGCTCTGAATAAGGGTAAAAAAAATCCAAGTCAATTTCTAAGTTGCGTCTTGATGACGCCCTTATTGAAGATAATCACGTAATAGCTGATACCTTAACACCTATTTTTCTGAAGTAGGCTCCAAATTATCTCAGACTATTATTCCAGGTGATAAATCCTTTCACGAATTTCTAACAATGCCAAATGACAACTCTATTTTCTTTACCCCAGTATATAGGCAGGAGTTAGTTAATATTGTCTTAGGATTGAAATCAAACAAATCTCCTGGTTACGACGGTATAACCAATTTCCTCTTGAAAAGCATTGTCAATTCCATTGCTGATCCTTTGCTATACATATTCAATTTATCTTTGAAGTCTGGCCAAGTTCCAGCTAAAATGAAAATTGCTAAAGTGATCCCATTATTCAAAAAAGGTGATAACCTGTCTGTCAACAATTATCGCCCCATATCTTTATTATCCTCGTTTTCAAAAATTTTGGAAAAAGTCTACGTAAGAACTATTGCTTTTCTTAAAAAATGCAATATTATATCCGACTCTCAGTTTGGTTTCAGAGAAAAACACAACACGACCCACGCTATTTTAACTCTCATAGATCAAATCTCTAGTTCTTTTGATAAGTCTAATCACACTGTGGGTATGTTCCTTGATTTCCCTAATGCTTTTGATACCATTAATCATGAGATACTACTATATAAACTTGCTTACTATGGCATCAGAGGGAATGCACTGAAGTGGTTTAAGAGTTATCTGACAGGTAGAGTACAATTTGTTAGCGTAAACAATTCTGACTCTTCTACCAAACCTGTTAATTGCGGAGTTCCTCAAGGAAGCCTTCTGGGCCCTCTTTTATTTATGATTTATGTAAATGATATTAAAAAGTCGTCTGATATTCTTTCTTTTATACTCTTTACGGACGACTCCAATCTGTTCTACTCACATCACGATCCTATTGAACTCGTCACTGTTTTAAATGCCGAACTTAAAAAGGTGACGGATTGGATAAAAGCTAACAAACTATCTTTAAATTTACAAAAAACAAATTATATGTTGTTTAGTAATTCGTTATCACATCTGTCTGATCAAATTATATTTGACAACACTGCTATTAAAGAAGTTAAAACAACCAAATTTTTAGGTATTACTATTGACAATAAATTATCATGGAATTGGCATATCGATAACATTTGCAAAACCATATCAAGAAATATTGGAGTCATTCATCAACTTAAGCATTTTCTTCCATTATCAGCACTTCTGATGTTATATTCAACTCTCATCTTACCATATCTAAATTATGGCATTTTGGCATGGGGAAACGCAGCAAGATCCAGGTTAGATAAAATTTTACTCTTGCAGAAAAAGGTTTTGAGAAAAATATGTAATACATCTTATATAGCGCATACTGATATTTTGTTTCGCCAAAATCGTTTTCTCATAATTCATGACCTTTATCCATTTCAGCTGTACCAATTCATGTACAATCTTGATAGAAATAATATGCCATTCGTTTTGAAACAACTGTTTGCAAAAAATAGCACTTTACACAGGTACTACACCAGGCAAGCAAACGATTATCATTTACCCAAAACTCGAACGGCTTTTGCCAGTAAAACTACATTTTTCAATGGTCCTAAATATTGGAACTCATTAGAACAGAATTTAAAACTTACCCCTAACTTAAGTAGGTTCAAATATCTTGTGAAGAAACACTTGACTGACTTATACTGATGTAAATAATTCACTCTGCTTTTATTTATTTTTTCTTTTCTTTTCATTCCATAATATTGTATTTATCTTCTTGTTTTTATAATAGTTATATATACGTGTATATATAATATACTGATTTCCACTCGAAATCTCTTTTATTTCATTAATCGTATCCTGTAATGTTAGCTCAACTGTATATAATGTACATATGTTTTGTTTAGTAATTTTCTCCCTCTCATTCCAAACAATTACTTTGATTAATTTAAACGAAAATATTTTTTTTTTTAAACATATATTATTGTATCATTATTCGATTAGGGGGTCTACATCACACAAGCTAAGCTTTTTAGTAGATCCCTCCACATATCATTTTGTCTATGTCATATTCATGTATTCCCTGTTTTTGCAGTGTTTGTAATTTATACATATTGTTGTAATTTCATTGTAAATGTGGAATCTGAATAAATCAAATCAAATCAAATCAAAAGGAAAACATAATGTCGTAAGGGACCGGAGTATAACTTTCATTGATATTTCACCCGTTGCTTTCATTATGAAATAGAACTCCTGATTTGAATGAAAATTTCTTTGCAATTTTGACGAAAGCGTCTGTTGAGCGGCCAGTAGATAAAGAAATTAATGGCCGTGTTGATCTCGTGCAGACGGAAAAAGATGGCGTAAACGGTGTGGTGCAGGTCCGATCGGCTCATGAATTCACGGCGTGTTTCGACCGGCAGGTAACGGCCTATGATAGCTGGCAACCAGCTGATGATGTAGAAGACGGTCATCCAACCAAACATCAGGGTCAGGCGATTCTCCAGTAGCCGTCCTGCAGCAGTTGGATCTACCGCAGCGGTAGCGGTACCCGGTTCAGTTGCCGAAGCGGTTCTGACCGAAGCTGGTGGCTGGGTGGTAGTATTGAGGGATCTGTCTATGGAATAAGGTTCATCATTGGTTACGAAAGGCTTTGCATTGTAGCTAGACAAGGAATGTCCTAAGTGCCCCCTGTCAGATAAGTTTGTTTCGTTGGAAACGATAGGACCTACCTGTTTGGTATCTGTCAGTATTGACTCTGATTCTCTTTGACCAGGGTTACCACCGGAAACAGCTGCATTTCCTTCAGCGTCCGTCCTCGTATGCGAGGATTCGTTAGCGGAAAGCGCTGTTCGGATTTTCGTCTGCCGACGTAACGCAAAGACAATACGCGTGTACACCACCGTCACGAGAAAAATCATGAGCACCATGATGGTCTGAACGACGTATCGGTCGTAAGTTGTAAACCATTTCAAATCCTGTCGGTAGAGGCAATCCTTGATAGCCGGTTCATACCGCGTCGCTGTTAAAGATGGCGAGTGTAGCAGACCAGTGCCGAGCAGACAGAGTATCACGACGGCAAAGGCTGTTCGGACCCGTGGCCGACGGTGTAACGGCCGACAAACTGCGAAGAAGCGGTCGACGCTTATCGCAAGGGTTACCGCCATTTGGGCAAAGGCTATCCATCCGGTGAAGAAGAACTGAAACTGACAGAAGCTGTTGCTTCTTACCCACGGTCTAAACTTGGCAATGATGAAGAATGATGAAAACAAATCGACGGCGGCTAGACCCATGATGAAGATATCAGTTCCGTTCTTGACTTTCTTCCTAGAGTACCCTGCTACGATTAGTACATTCCCTGGTACACCTAGGCATATCAAGATGGAGTAGAAGGAGATAAAAACTTCGCGGTTAATAGCCATCTCTTAAACACAGCAACTATCCCTTTCAGCTTCGAAATATTTTTTCACGGAGAGTGAACTCACATTTATCAAAATGGCTTCATTTTGCAAAGCTTTTTTTTTTGTTCCGATGTACCCAATGCGACGTTTATCATTTCAACCAGCGCCAGACATATTTAACAAAATGAAGACAAAACTTATTCATTATAAGCACATTTAACAGTTTTATATGTTTTCCACGAGAGTTTTTTCAATGCAGTGCACACTGCCTGAAATAAATCACCTACCGTCTCCCCCTAGGAGAGGTCTACTGTAAAACAAAATCGTCGGGCAAGTAGGTGCGAAGCAGTAGTTGAATATCATCAATCGGCTAGATGCTCTACTATAAAGCTTTACGCTTTTTAAGCGCGACTCCACCTCTTATAGTCAAGTTAGTTGCACCTCCATAATTTGCTTTACCAAAGTCATCTCTCTACTAAGAAACATAGCTGCATGCATGCATTAGCTAAAGTGCTTTACACGATTAGGCCTTACCGCAATGTCAGATAGATTAATTCCGCGCGAAGTACCTGTCATTTTTACGCTCATTCATAGGTATTGACTAATGGCGTTGATGCCAATTCAAACCGTGAATGTCCCCAAAGCCCTCTATTAAATCGAAATAATGATTCTAAAAAATGTGTACTTAGCACGAGGGGCTCAGAGCAATATCATAAAAGAACGATTTAGATGGAATGAAACAGGAATAAAAAGAACCCTGACTAGATGCATGTATATGAAAGTATTAATTTCATGAATACATAATATGAATTTACGTTACCGAGCACTAACCCAATGGTTGAGATGTGTATACTAATTATATGACTTAAATCACACGCGGCGCCAGATTTTTCTTCTTCTTCTTCTTCTTCTTCTTCTTCTTCTTCTTCTTCTTCTTCTTCTTCTTCTTCTTCTTCTTCTTCTTCCTCTTCTTCTCATTCTCCTTCTTCTTTTAAAGGTGCACTTGTCTCAAAAATATCTTTAAAACACCTAAAAAAAATTATTCACTAATTTTCCTGAAGCGTTACATCTGTCCTAAATCTCGGGGGGAAATTTAATAATAAGAAATAAGGTTTTACACTTCTCGAAAGCGTTATATGCCTCTCTGACACACAAAAAAGAAATGTACCAACAAGTGCAAAAAGACAAAAGATTAATATTTATGTCCTCATAATTTCTAAATTTGCCCACTTGGGTGTAGATAATTAGAAATTAGAACACGCACCAAAAAAAACAAAAAAAGAAGAAGAAGAAGAAGAAGAAGAAGAAGAAGAAGAAGAAGAAGAAGAAGAAGAAGAAGAAGAAGAAGAAGAAGAAGAAGAAGAAGAAGAAGAAGAAGAAGAAGAAGAAGAAGAAGAAGAAGAAGAAGAAGAAGAAGAAGAAGAAGAAGAAGAAGAAGAAGAAGAAGAAGAAGAAGAAGAAGAAGAAGAAGAAATAATTTCCAAAAAAATAAAAGAAGAAAAAAATCTACATTTTCGACAAAGCTCGAAAGAAAATAGGAGACTTGCTGATAATTTTTTTTGGAACACCTGGTGAATGGGCATGATTGTCACACCCTGTATATTATCATTCTTTATTTCAAAACAATCAAAATGTTTCAAAAACAAATTGAGCAGTAATGATTGTAGTGGAGACAGCTCTTTTGAATCATTAAGCGTCTATTTACGAATTCCTCTATTTCTCAAAGACAAACCATCTATTGTTGGTAAAATGCAATTAACGTATTACTTTTACTTCGCCTGTAATTATCATTATGTTCTTACAATGTATTCAATAGCATTAATCAATATAATGTGACATTAAGCGTAATGAATTCACATAAAAGTTATGTGCATGAATAATGTTGGAAAAAATCTATTCGGCGAAGCTTGCCTTTTCAAGAGCACTTATAGCTGTCAAACATGGTATCGCTACGCGCCAGTAACTTGATAATTATTTACGCATAGTGTGCTTGTTTTGTTTTTGTTTTTGTTATTAGATACTTGAACATGTTCAATGTAAAGAAAAAAACTATCCCCTTGGTTATGTTGGTTAGCCAGAGAGGAGGAGGCAAGGGGGATAATCGAACATCGAACGCATTAACTCATTTCTCTTGTCGGTTAGTCTACCAATACACAGAAAGGAAACTCCTCTGCAAATTCTTCTCAGTTTCAAAATAAATAAAAAAATGGCAATGGAACAAATAAAGAAAAAAGGGGGGCAAACGTTTAATAAAACCTTCCTCTCATTCATGCCAATTGTGTATGTTTTTGTATGTCTTACAGACTTTTATGTATGTATATGTATATATATATCTATATATGCAGCAATGGAAATACCCACGTGAGAGTCTACCAGGGGTAGCCCCCCCCCCCCCCCCGGGTAGACCAACCCCGGGTCGATAAGGTAACTTAAACATCTTACGTATGTTTCTGGCCATTTAGTCAACCCATGCAGGGTAGATAAGAACCCTAACTGCCTATATCAAAATCATCCTAGACACTTTAGTTTATTACCAACCCAGAGTTGTCTTTGTGTCCATTAAGTCAACCCAGGGTAGATAGCAATCCCTACTGTCTATATCACAGGCATCCACAAATATGAGTCTGGGCTGACAACAAATTAAAGGGCAGGTCCAAGCTATTTGGCCTGTGACGTACGGGACAAATCAGAGGATTTAAACCTTTCTAATTTCAAAATGGAATTCACAAATTTAAATCTTTTTTGATGTTTGAATAGCTACTTGGGACCTCTATAATAAATGACCAAAAAAAGTTCACATGCTTGGTAACGAGGTTGAATTCTAATTAGTATGCGTTGTGACGTACGAGACCAGAGAAAAGTGTCTTTTTTAACCAAAATGGTCATTATTAAAAATCTCCTGAATCTGTTGATACATCAGTCCCACAACTATTCAGGCATTAGAAACCGTGAAGAAAAAAAGTATGCCACATGTTACTGATGCGTAACAGATGAAAATCTGATGGTCTGCCTGTGACGTACGGGACATGTGACGTACGGGACAATTTGTCCCTATGTAAAACGCATGCAAACAGGTAATTTCTGTAAAAATTACATTGTTACTATTATGGAAAATTACTTTTCATGATTTATGACTCATTTACTAATGAATAAGTATTTGAATATTTGGTAAGCACAGAACTTTACAATTTGTTGAAAGATTGTGGAAGGGAGAGGGCTTACAAGTTCGAAAAGTGAAAACTCCCATAGACTTTCTACACGGGCTGCCCATGTACAAAGTCTATGGGAATTGTCATTTTTTCATTCTATTAGCGCCCTCTACGTCTAATGATGTTTATTTTAAGAGAATCGTATGCTGAAACTTTTAGCTTTAAAATGAGGTATATATTGCCATACTTTTACAAGTTTGAAATTTTGATCCCAAAGGGAAGAATATCTTGGACATGTTGAACCTGCCCTAAAACATCTGAGACACGTGTGATATAAACAGTTGGAATTGTTATCTACCCTGGGTTGACTAAATAGCCACAAAAACTACTCTGGGTTGACATACTAAAACGTCTAGGATGCCTGTGATATAGACAGTAAATTGTTATCTGCCCTGGAGAGAAATAGAAAGGACGAGAAGAAGAAAATTTAAGGCCCCCTATGAATTACATATACGCCGCCAATGCCCCTTGAGAATTTTTAATGATGGTAAATTGCAGAAATTGCGTTTTTGCAGGAAAAAATTGCAAAAATAAAATCCACCGCTTCGCTCCCTCGTTTGTAATTTTGACTACCAATTCAGGTTAAGCATGTTAAGTGCATCAAAAATCATTTTCAGGTAGTTTCATACAGGGGCGGCGCTACAGGGGGGGCAGGGGGTGGCCGCCCCCTTATCATTTTTCAAGCGAGAAAAAAAAAGAGGAAGGGGGAAAAAAGGAGAAAGAGAAGGGGAAATGGAGAAGAGAAGGCTAGGCCATGCAATTATGACATAACTGTTATAGTCCTATTTGTTATTTCAAGACCCTCGACGTGCGACGTTGCTATACGCGTCATTTTGCCCCCCCCCCCCTATATAAATACCCTGACGCCGCCCCTGGTTTCATAACATATGAAATGGAAAGCGGGAATTAATTTGGTCTAGAAGCTATTATTTGCCCCGGTCGTCATAATCCCTAGATACTCAACTACAGTGCGTATAAAAAAGTATACCCAACTTTGGTAGCTTCTAATTAAAAAGATATAACCAATGTGACCTTGAAATTTATTTTATGTTAAAGGGTAACTTGTTTTCTGATACCTCATTCATGACTTTTCCTCCATGGATGACTGAGCACAAGAATTTTTAAAAAGAGTCCTCATAATCTCCTTGTACCAAGTTTAGGCTGATGCAACGAATGTGGCTCATGCCATATGACTATGTTACTTTAGTCTAGAGTCATTTTCAAAGTTGAATTCTATTTCATGCTTGAATGTTTCATTGTTTAAAGTGATCCAGTGTATGTAAGCTTTCACATGACTTTGTTTTAATCAATATGATAATCTTAATTTATTTTAACAGCCTTCTAACTTCTTGTTTCATGATAACTAAAAACTCTCTATTCATTTGTCCAATGCACCGTTTTACCTGCGTAGGGTTTATAGGTGTTTTTCTCGAATGGCACATGAACCTAAAGGTTTACTGAACTTAAAATACTTTTTTTTTAATTAAAAAAGGCAACGATACATGCGTTACCAATTAAGTAATTGATAGTAGACTTTCATGAAAAAAGATACTTCCCAATAACAATAACTGGGCGTTGTGGCGTGCGCCTGTAATCCAGCTAACAGTGGAAGTTATAAACTGATTCAGCGGACACTGGTTCGAGACTGAGTCACGTCTTTCGGATGGTGACGTTAAAGGTCGGTCCCAGACGTAAATAATCATATTTGATTGATACACGTCTGTAAAAAACAAAAAACAACAAAAAAAGAAAAAACAACAACAACCCCCCCCAAAAAAAAACAAAACACACACACACACACACACACACACACACACACAATAAACTTTGTCCATTTTGAATGAGTCAATAAAAAGACTTACCTTAAACAAGGGTAGATTAAGCCAAGATTGTGTCATCATAGGAAAGGAAAGGAAATATCCTAAATTTTGCTTGCAATAGGCCTTTTCTTGAGTTTGAATTGACATTAATGTTTTTTTTTTCTATTCAAATGCACAAGATCAATTGAAATAACACAGCAATTGTTTTCAAACTGAAATAACACATGTATAGTTAGTGTTTTGACCCACATTCGTTGCTTCAGCCCAAACTTGGTACAAGAGGATTTTAACAATACTTTTAGAAATGCCTGCTGCTCAGTCATCCATGGCAGCATTGTTATGAATAATGTATCATTAGACATAATATAAGTTGCTCTTTATCATAAAATAAATTTCAATCTCATAAAGGTTATGACTTTTTAATTAGAAGCTACCAAAATTGGGTATACTTTTTTGATACGCGCTGTATAATGCCCAGTTAATTAACACCAAGATATCAAAAAGGAAGATCCTTTAGAAAAAGGTATTTTTCTATGACATGTTAACAATTAGGCCAATATGTAGGCGTTTGAGGGAGCTGCAGCCCGTGAGGATCTTGAAATCGCTGATATTCGGGCAACCACCACCTCATATTTGGGCAGCGAGGTGCCCGAATTTCCTCGTATTATTGTCGTGATGTGTCCGAATCCGTAATTTCTGTCATTTTCACTATAAAAAGTATCAAAATTCGCTTGCTCGCAAAAAAATGTGTTACTGGAAAGTTTATATTCAGACAAAAGGCGTCAGTCCCCCCTCCCCCCCCCCCCCCCCCCCCCGTCATCGAAAATTTGCCCCTACGCCTAGGCCACTAAAAAGTTTAATCTTCGATTTGACGGATAATAATACCTAGATTATCACAACGTCAAAAAATGTTGAACTGAATGTTCACAGATAAAAACGAAGAACGACATTGCAATAAATAATTTCAGCTTAACGATTTTAGTAGAAAATTAAAAAAAGAAAAATTAGAAAATCGAACTAGTTGTACCAAAATGTGACACGTAAGTGTTTTCTATTTTTCACAATTTTTGTAAAATGTGAGTTGTGCTTTTCAGCGAATACGATTTGCATCAAGTTTTTCGTTAGCATCTTTAATCTGTAACATAATCTTATTCTGGTGGATCTGTTGCTCTCTAAGCCAGTTTATTTCGAATTTTATTTTCATTCAGGACAACCTTTATCCTACAGAATAATATTTACAAAGGATGTGCGATCCAATTTATTTCAAAACGTCCATTATCTGCCATTATAGCATAATGCAACGTTACCATGGTTACGTCGTGCTCGCTATATATCGTTCCTTCCTAATTCTTTCCGGCTCCGCATAATTAGCATGATTAGACTTGACATTAAATCACGGCTTAATGACAAAGATGCATCTGTGTTAGTTAGGTACACAGACGGCTCCTCATGGGAAATAGTGTTCACTTTTTTTTCAACATGGATTCCTATGTAAAATTAAGTGCTGCAAAAGATGCCATCGACTGATTTTTGATAAAAAGTGCCCAAAGTGCCCAAATGTTATGTTTTAGTGGCCCGCCATTGTTTTTATGCATTTTATAGCCATCCTTGGGGCTAGAAACGTTCGTTTGGTGTTGAAAATACACTATAAAGTGTAAAATGAAATATTGTAATGGTTGAGACTCATCAATGACCACAGGGGCCTGGCATTTGTTCCAAAAAGGGCCCAAAGGACCAACTTCTCACTATAAAGAGTGAAAAGAGTGGTTTAAATGCTTTTCTCGAGGTAATTAAAGCTCAGTATTATTTTGATATCAAAATACGATGATACATTGTGGGTATGACAATATGGTGGCAAAATATATGTCAGGTGCCCATATTCTGATTTTAGAGGGTCAAATGTACCATAAGTGATTACAGAACATTAAACTATAGTGGCATGACATATTTTCTTTCTAAAGATATTTGAAAATGTGTTCTACAAATAGTATTTATCAAATCAATCAAGATTACATCATTTTTGGGGGCACCTGAAAGGACATGAGAGCCCTGAATCTGTTCATTACGGTCCAATTGAAAATGCATTAAAAATCATACATTTCACTGACTAAAATATCAAAACATAATGTACACGATGTGCCGAATTTATTGGTGATAGTCATGTATAATAAATATTCGCGGCGGGCACCTACAGCTTCCATTAAAAAGGTTTTCAGGCCCACTTTTGTAAATAAGGGCCCATCAAAGGGACCATATAGTCTTGCTCAAATAATGCAGTGAGCTTTCATAACATTGTTCTCTAATGTGATCTTAGTACAAAGAAGTATTGCACAGCACCATAGTTCGAAATTCCAGCATTCCAGGGGAGCGTTTCATCAAGCGTTTTGTCAGTGATTTTTAGCGACAACTGTTTATATAAGCTACTGAAATCCTTGCATCTGATTGGCTGAGAGCAAATTTGTCAGTAAAAATCACTGACAAAACGTTTGATGAAACGCTCCCCAGGAGAATATTTGAGTGCTAAAATCAAAGTTTGGAAACACCTTTATCTGACAGGATTTGTTAAACAGTCCAATACGTAGCTTTTTGTGTGCTCCCATAAAGAAAAAGGGCTAAGGATTTACGTTAATTCAAAGTTGTTAACTTTCTATTTACAGCCAGGATTTTTAGGGGGAGGAGCGGTCGGACTGCGCACGCAGTCCGTGTGCGGGGGGGGGGGGGGGCGGGGGGCATGGGGCGGGGGAAGGGAGGGTGCGGGACGGGGTTGTTCCCTCTCCCGAGCGGAGCGCGGAAGCTTTGGCATCTGTTCAAATCGAGGGGTGAAAATTTCCACTTGTCGATACATATCATTGCAGACATTGCTGCTTTGATACCCTGTTAAACTAGCTTTGATATTGGTTTAATAAGTAGGCCTACTGCTGAATCTCAGTCATAAGAAGCGTTTTCACACTCATACAAATAAGAATGGATAAATAACACTAGAAAAATCTACACAAGCCATACGTATATATCAAAATTATAGTGCAAATAAGCAATTTGAAAAGTTTATAAATACTGATATGGTAGAAAGCTAGTTGCGTCATCATTTTCTCCAATTTTATTACATTCTTTTCAGAAAAAATAGATATTACTCTCACTTAAAAAAGAATAATACTTTTAAGTAAGTTCATATGAAGACAATTCATTTCACCAAACACTATGTGGCTATGTGCGGAGAATTCTTGTAATGGCCGAAGGGGGGGGGGGGGGGGGGGAGGGGGAGGGCGAAGCTAGCCTTTGCCATTGGTTGCTGTACAAAATTCAAAATTTACGGGGGGACACGTCCCCCGCTCCCCCCGTCCCCCCGTGATCGCCGATAATGTGTGTGGCCATAATGGAGCGACGTATCCAGGCCTTGCCTTTAAGTGCCGGGGTGGGGGGACCTACGAGTAAATGGTAATCCATGTATTTCAGTAAGAAAACCCTTTCTCCGGGCTCTAATTTAAGCGAGAAGACGGACAGACGTTCCATGACACTTTTTAATTTGTGAAAAAATTACTGTGTTCTTACTTTGCTATATTTTCACAAATACTAGCAACAGCAGCATGAATTGAATCGATATCATTTTCTCCCAGGCTCAGTGGAATGCCGTACGTAGTGTGTCTCCTACTCCGAAACCTCCTTCCTTTGAAAGCCAATTATATAGCGACTCTTGACGTGAGCATCCTTGAAAATGATTTTAAAATGGGGGTCATTTACAATTCGATCTTCCTTTGTTAATGCGTTGAATAGAGAGGTTGGTTGCCATGACTGCGTAATAATGTGAGCGTTTCCCGCAAAATCCAGAACGGTCGCCTGCCTCATACATTTTCAGATTAGGCCTAAATATTATGGTAACCTTAAAGTAACCAAGAGCAGAACAGCTCTAGGAAAACAGTCTATTTCATATTCAGGGCCTGTTACTTGGATTCAAATTGTCAACAGATTTTGAATTTTTAACCCGTTAACTACTGATTCCTCTCATCCCCATAGGCATTATACAGGGGCCACCGTCCCGGGAATTACCCCCCCCCCCCCTCCTTTCCTTCGAAATACGCTAGTGATGATTGTTGTATTTGTTTAGCAAAGAGAAGCAATTTGTTTTGTCATTGTTTTGAATGGTTGAACATTACCCCCTCTTTGAAGAGGTAATCGCTTAGCGCTAAGCAAGCAATAATCCAACAAGTGGCGTAGCTACAGGGGAACACGGGGCACGTGCCCCCCCCCCCCCATGTAATAGCTAAATAGAAGGAGAGAGAGAGAAAAGAGAGAGAAGGAATGACACTGTTGGAAAGGGAACGTGGAAAAAAAAAGATGACATGACCCATGTCACAGCCTCTCCTAAGCAAAAGCCTTTTTAAATTGCATTTCACCTGCTAAGTAAGAACGCCGGTGCCCCCTCTCTCTCTCTCTCTCTTTTTTTTTCTCTCTCTCTCTCTCGCTCTCTAATAATGCCGGTGCCCCCTCAATATCTGAACCCCCTCTACGCCACTGATCCTCAGAAACATTCAAACGATCATAGATCAATGTACTTTACACCAGCATATCAGTGAACAACGAACTGTAGACGTTTGTCATTGCCCGTGACAACAAATTAAACAGAACAAAATAAACATTGAAAATATTCAAGACTGTCGAACTGCACGGGAGGTAAGGATTACTCATTCAGTCACTCTGTCGTCTGCTCTCATCGCGATCCCTTGTACAATACCGAAACGCCTGGGGTATGCCAAAGTGAAATGGCAGACGACTTCAGTTCTCTACTGACGATCGAAGTGATAGATCATGGCGAGCAGGATAGACGACACGACGGGCCACGTTGCTCTGTCTGTCTTCAATCCTGTTCGGCTGTGTCAGCTAGCCTCCCTCGGTGTGGACACGATGTCTGCCAAAGCTGTCTCATCTTGGTGAAAAGCCACGATAGCGCTGTCTTCTGTGTCACCTGCCAGATTCGAAGTGTGTCCCCAAACCCTGATCAAAGCGAAACCTCCTCCGAGTCATGGAGATACTGGTCGCCCACGCTTTCTTCCTCGTCATCATCATCGATGTCGAGCGAGAAGCATGATATCGTCAAGACTCAGCTAAATAAGCTCCATCATCTCGATGATGCCGTCTACAAGCCCCTTGGAAAGCACTTCGAAAGAGTCCTTCTCATACTCAAGAAAGGTTATGATAAGAAAGTTCAGTTGGTCGAAACGCGCTTTGAAGAAATTGTCGACGCCTTGGACAAGAGGAAGAAGAAAATCATCAAGTCGTTAAAGCAAAATACGAAAGCTAACAAGGCACTGGTAGAGAGTAAAAAGAAGGCGATGGAGAAAGAACGGGCACAGCTGAAAGAGTGCAAGAGGAGACACCAGGATAAACTGCTGGAGAAGAGGAGTGGGAAGGGTTCTGATATCATGATAAACTCGTTTTTGGCCGAGGTTGATGACATCCAGAGGAAGGCACGAAAAATGAGCACCGAAAATTCGATCACGGAGCTTGATGACCGTGAGGTTATCATCGATGCAGACGTAGAGGGCTCAATCAAGGATGATGTCGAGAAACTTGTGACATTGCGTGAGACTACTCAGCTTCTCAAGTCTCGGGTCGGAACACCAACATCCTCTTTAGATTTTCCGTTTGGAGACTCCTCAAGTTCGTCTTCAAGCTTCAGTAGTGATGAGGGTAGACAGCACACAAGCCAACCTCAGAGAGGAAGGCCAGTGTCACTCCGCGTTCCAGCACAACCTCGCAGAACACAAAGTCTCTCCCCGAATCCTCCTGGCTTCTCGAGGTTACCAGTGACCCCTCGGGACGTGCGCTCGGTAGCAGACGGTTGCGAGATCCGTGAACTTCAAACAGCTCATTTTCTTCCAGACATCGCACAACCACCATCACCAACATTAGCATCAGCTAGTCAACGTCCAGAAAGTGGCCGGCGTCGTCAACCAGTCCCACCAGACGAAAATGATACTTCGAGAGAGCATTCTCTCTGTGATCATCCAGGCTGCCGCTCCAAGCCTTCTGACAAAACTCTTCTTAAAAAGCGAGATGGTTCGACCAGAAGGACCTTACCTAATATTTCACTTATCCGCCAAGTCGAAAGAGCATCTCAGCCCAACAGAATCAAATACCAAACTCTGATTCCCGAAGATGTTAAACTTGAGCGGCCTTGCGGAGTCTGTTGCTTTAGTAACGGTATCGATGAGAAGGGCGTGGTCGCTGTAGCGGACTGCGGTCAAGGACGGATCGTGAACGTGGGTTCAGACGGGCGGGTGACAGGTGTCACCACGGTGTGGGAGGATGATGGAGAATCGGTGAAGGCACACGGGGTGTTTGATATCGCACAGATGGATGAAGGGTGTGTCATCGTCTCAGACTCACATCAGAAGGAGGTACAATTTAGCTGCTTTTCTGTAGGCCTACCCCTTTTCAGTCCATTATCAATTTTCCTATTCATCCTTCCCCTGATATCTTATATTAGCTGATCTGTTAGTCCCCGATCCACATTCTTTTGAAACCCAAGTGGCATACATTGAGTACACAATCAAAAAAGTTTGCCCCTTTTTTGTTTACTTTTAAGGCACTGTGTCCCCTCTTTTACAAAATCCTGGATCCGTCCCTGGTCAATGATTTAGGTAAGAGTGCTTTAAAATACGAATACGAATACGAAATACCATTTTCATAATTGTAATAACTACATGCGTTAATAATGCTGTTGTAATATTACTGTTTGTTTGTTTCTTTATTTTTCTTTTCATTCAGCTTATCTTGTTTGACCATGGCAGGCGACTCCATTCATTAGGCCTTCCCGCCCAAACTGACCCCCGTGGTGTGACGTCACAAGGTCATCGTATCTTCATCTGCGACCAAGGCAACCACTGCGTACAGATGTTGGATCTTCGTAAGAAAAATTACAGCAAACCCCAAACCACCTCGATCGCTCTCGGCAAGCCGAACGAACATCTTATGGTATGTCCGTACTTCGCATCCGTCGACCGTGTGGGCGAACGTATCCTCGTAAGCGACTATGGCAACGGGGCGCTTATTCTCGCGCGCACTGACAACGCGCAACCACCCCTCCTCGTCAAACTCGAGGATACGTCCCAAAATGGCCGACCATGTACAGCAACCACCATAGAGATCAGGCCGACGGGCGTCGCCTGGCTGCCGGACGGACGCGGAGCCGTGGTCGCTGACCAGATCGGACATCGACTCCTGGTTGTCAACGAGGAGCTGAAGGTTGTGGGTAGTTTTGGACGCCAGGGGAGTGGGGAGGGAGAGTTTCTCTTTCCCCATGGTGTCACATTCGTATCTGACTTCACTCTGAGTGTGTGTGATATGAACAATGCACGAGTGCAGTTCGTCAAATTGCAGTCATTATTTGCAAACATCAATTAAATTGTAGCCTAAATTTATTGAATATTTAACATTTCCTAGAATAAACGATGCGAAAAAGTTCGAAAGTCCGTCATATTCCGAAGTTTATCATTTTTTACAGAGGAAATTGTGTGATTAAAGTCATCATGTAAAGTCTCACAATAATTCGTTAATCCAGAAAAATCATAGAATATCGTAAGCATGAGGAATGTGGCGATCTTTCTTTTTACCACGCGGAAAAGGTGATAAATATTTTTTTTTCAATCTTATGTATGAGTTATTACCTGTGTATTACGTCATAAATATATTGCTTATAAACATAATGTGCCTTATAGAGATTGATATTTGGTATATTTATTATGAAACTTCATTGGCATTGTTCATAATATTTTGTTTTACAATATAAAGCATAAAAAGGACATTAACAATGTCCTATTATTTAAAAAAAAATTATTATCATTATCATATTATTATTATTATTATTAGTTTAAAAAATATGCTCTCTTGCGACAGGCAATTATGAATGAGTATTTTTACGGTGGTGAGTTTTTGTTTATGTCTACATGTTCATAGTTTTGAATTTAATTATATATGCATTTCTACCACCAGCTTATGAGAAGAACCTTACACAGAAACTTGTTTTCTTTAGGTAATCCGCGGTCATTAGCTGGTGGTTTTTCTTTCTTTTTTCTTTTCCTCTTCTTCTGTTATTGTAATTCTTATTTTGTATTCTCTGCTATTGTTATACTGTATTCCTGGAAAAAGCAGTAGAATAACACTAAATAAAAAAAAATAATCATGTGAAAATAAACACGTGAACAATTTGTGTTGACACTGCTTCAACAAGATACGAAATATACTGAGACTAAAATTGCTTCAACAAGAGATTGTGACATGTGAATGATGAGCCTATACGCTGTCACTTTCTGGCCCTAGAACCGAGGGAGAAATGAATGCCCAGGGGAGCGTTTCATCAAGCGTTTTGTCAGTGATTTTTACTGACAAATTTGCTCTCAGCCAATCAGATGCAAGGATTTCAGTAGCTTATAACAGTTGTCGGTAAAAATCACTGTCAAAGCACTTGATGAAACGCTCCCCAGTTATACCCCAGTCACACTGGATCAACTCCACACCGATTTCAAACCGACCGATTCGTTGGCCATTCAGGCCGGAATTCACAAAGGTGGTTTCAATTCAGACCATAGTTTATGCAGATTTCGTGGTATAAATACGCTTGATTTAGCGCGTACACTTAAAAAGATCCAATAATGAACGCGCGTTGGTCGCGCGTGGTTGGCGAAAACGCTAAATTTACGCTTGTTGCCATGGTTCAGACCATGGTTTATTCAAATTAATTTAAATAAATCATGGTCTGAATTTACATAAACCATGGTCTGAACCATGGCAACTAGCGTAAATTTTTTTCGCTTTTGCCAACCACGAGCGACCAACGCGCCTTCATTATTGGATCTTTTTAAGTGTACGCGCTAAATCAAGCGTATTTATACCACGAAATCTGCATAAACCATGGTCTGAATTGAAACCACCTTTGTGAATTCCGGCCTCGGAGTAATGGATTTTTTTGTTCGGTCGGTTGTCGGTCTAGGTCGGTCTTCTTGGTGTGACTGATATACTAGGTTGTTGTTGTTTTTTTCTGGTAGTATTTAACAAAGTTTTCTCTGTATTATATGACTCCAGAGATATCAAGTATTAATTGTTGTTTATGTATACATATTTTTTTTAAAAGATTTATATTGTCTGCCATGTTGGTGTTTTGCATTTTAAGATTATTTCTTTCTTGAAAATGTTCTTTGGATTTCGCCTTGGACGTGGACCCCTTTTCATTTGGTATATGGTTCACAGGGTCCGTATGTAAAATAAAATGATATAGATTGTCATGCAAATCCAGACTCATGACACACATTCATCATTACTGTAATATTTTTGTTTGTATCAAAATCTTTACTGACTGTCATTGCAATCTGACTATTATCAATTTGTTCTCTGTATTTTACTATCCACGAGGATATATGCATATCTCTTTACCAGTCTATATCTTCCTTTCTTCTTATCTATATTTCTCCCGTATTATGTTTCTCTTTCACATGTAATATCTCTGTTATCCCTCTCACTCTCTTCCTCCTCACTGTATTTCTCCCTTATTCTGTTATTTAGTATGATATATGTTTTTTTTTTTAATAATATATTTGAAATGTACATGTTTTATTATTTTACAACCTATAGTTTTATCGATATACTGTATTGTTATAATGGCTTTTCTATTCCATTTTGTATGTCTTATAGTTTCTGCGATTTATATTGATATAGTATTTTGATTATTGTAAACATGTGCAGTTCAGTCTCTGTACTGCTATACATGTTTTTGATAAACCGTTTATTGAATTGAATTGAATTGAACTGAATTTCATGGGGGATATAATTATGATTATAATCATCGAAATTTTGACTTTATTATCGCAAATAATTTTTGTATATAGATCCAGTAAAGCAATCCTATCACAGTATAATTCCACTGTAGAATTTATTTTGGGAATATTTATTTCTATATTCATGTTGTTTGTTTATCTCTAGAAATTAGGCATAAATTATTATAGCTTTGTAAAGTTATTACTTCATCTGTACGTAACAATTTTCTTTTGGATTTTTTTTTAAATTTAAATGCACGAAGTTGGCAAAACATATTATCCTTTGATCATGTTGATATAATGTATAATGTTGGAAAGACACGTAAATAAGATATAATTTCTTTGTTGCCATGGAGCATAGCCTCATATTATTGAGTATCAAAGTATATACCTATTGCCAATTACTCCATTGTGTAATTGCGATATCATTGACAGATAGGAATAGTGGTGTCAAAGGTTTCGATTGCTGTTTTTTTTTTAATTTTCTGAAGTGGCTATGTTGAAATAGAAACTAATAACATGATGATAGAAACCAAAAATTGCATCTTATCTACGGATTCCTGAAGCAATTGCCTTATAAGGAAGCAACACTCCATGAGACATGACACTGTATTTACATAGATTTTTATATTACATATCTATGCAATCAATCAATATTTGCTTATATTGTAATATTTGTTAAGTTTTGTTCTTACCCATTGTGGAAAATGACGCATCGATTTGCTCTCTCTCTCTCTCTCTCTCTCTTTCTTTCTCTCTCTCTCTCTCTCTATCTCTCTCTTTCTTTCTTTCTCTGTCTGTCTCTCTCTCTCTCTCTCTCTCTCCCCCCCCCCCTCCTTTCCCACCATTCTCTACCAATTATTTTCGTATTGTGTAATAGGAAATATTCTTATTCAAGAAGGGGTGGGAATATGAGAGGACGGGGGAATGAGTGAGCGAGGGAGGAAGGGATTGAGAGGGAGGGAGGGAGGGAGGGAGGGAGAGAGAGAGAGAGGGAGAGGGAGAGAGAGAGAGAGAGACCCCATTCACAATGACGTATTCGCATATCATTTGAGATTAAGTCCAGGGCCTTGTATTACATTCCCCTCGTTGCCGGATCTTTCAGATCAAACAAATTAATCACAAACTTATACCCAGAGGAGGTCGTTGAGAACTCAATAAAATAATTGTTCGCCTTGCATCTATGTACACAGGGTTCAACTTTATCAGTAATATCTAATATATACACGTATATATACATGTATGTATATATATCTTCCATTCATTCTCTTCCTCATTTCTTCCTATATTACTCTCTCACTCTCTCTCTCTCTCTCTCTTCTCTTGTGCACCTTTACGCTTATTTTTCTGTATAATGGCAGTTTTTGTAAACATGAATATGCGTCAAATTGTATATCAAATTGTATTTTACTCTGTATTTTTATATATATGCATATTCCAAAAAAAATCAACTCTCGAACTGCGATATGGATTTTTAATAAATACCTTTACAATTCAATTCAATGTAATGATAAAAAATGATTTTACAAGAAATAGTTCCTTATTTTGCAGAATGTTGCCAAAATGTAGCCCCTCCTCTCACTCCCCCCCCCCCCTTTCTTTCTCTCTCTCTCTCTCTCTCTCCCTCTCTATCTCTTCATCACTCCCTTTCACATGTGGAGAGGAGAGAGAGAGAGGAGAGATCTAAGACAGGGGTAAGCTAGGATGGAGAGAGATGGAACAGCATACTGAGACATTAAGGCCCCAATTCAATGACACGACATTTGCTCCTGCGACGTTTGCTCCTCTGTCCATATCTCGAAAGGTCAAAGGTTAAGGTCAAGGTCATGATTTGGTTTTTTGATCAGGACAATGTGAAGATTGGGAATAGGGTTAGGGTTAGGGTTAGGATTAGGTTTAGGTTTAGGATTAACATGGCAAAGTTAGACCGGAGCAATTGCCGCAGGAGCAAATGTCATGGAACCCCGAATTCACAAAGGAGGTTTAAACCATGGGTAAGTTTTAAACCTCCGTAAGCGTACTAAAATAAGCGTAAATAAGCGTAAATAATATATGATATTAAACCATGGTTTAAACCAAATTCGGGCCTAAGAGGTTAAAGTCCAAGGCATTGACTGTTATTCACATTAGCAATCTTTTCTAGCAAACAAAATTATCACATTTTGATAGCATGAGGTGCTGATACTTTACACAGTGGAGGTTGTTTTTAACTTTATTATCTTTATGTTCACCCATCCACCCAGGCTTCACTTTATCAGTTATGTAATGATCATTGAAAGCTCATAGAGCAGCTTCGTGTTGATGTTGCCAGATATGATGATTTTTGTTGTTCATAAAATTGATTTGAAATTATTGTATAATCTTCTATATATCTCTCCCTCCCTCACTATGTGATTTTCTCTGCCCCCCTCTTATGTGTCTCCTAACTGTGTCCCACCTGTAGTGTAGCTAAGATTATTATTTACCTTTTTTCCTTAATAAAAAAATAATTGATGCAAAGTTTACTTTCATACGCGAATTTATTTTTGTTAACATGTGAGAAGTATCCTACAGACTGGGTTATCTAACTGACGTGACAGAGAAGCTGGAGCTTGCATTGATACTGAAAGTGTTGTTATTACTTTAATGGATTTGAATAAGCAGGTTGTTTGTAAGACTACTTTTAATTATATATACATGTATATACACACACACATATATATATATATATATATATATATATATATATATATATATATATATAATAAATTCTCTCCCTTTTTTTCTCTTTTTCCTGAAACACACTCATCCCCCCCCCCCCACACACACACACTTATCTCTCTCTCTCACGCTTTCTCTTTCTATCTCTCACGATCTCTTGAAAGTGCAATATGAGCTTACACAATCATTAGGGATGGCAAAGGAATATAGTTAAGGGTAAAATAACGGACACGGGCAATTTACGTAATTTGACTAAATGATATCAGATATTAATCCTCAAAAGATCTTTCGATATTTCCTTCCATCAAAACGAAGTTTTGACAATGCAATAGAATTGATACTTTACCTCGGTGGGATCGTGTAATACTAAGTTTGGTGCTTGGATAAGTAAACTATGAGTTCAACGTACGATTAATTTATAATCAGTACCTCCCCCCCCCCCCCCCCCCCCCCCTACGTCCTCATCAAGCATCAGAAGAATTTGATAGTCAGCTCACGTTTTGTGTCAACGGCTAATCCCGTTTCATGTACGCCTACCATTCATGAAGTCGAAATATTGACGTTTGTTTTTCATATTTGCCAACGCAATCCATCAGCGCTGAAGGAATTTCGAAACGGATCTCACTTCTATTTGCATGGAGAGGTTTACGATTTCCGAATAGAAGGTTCAAAGTACATATACGTTACCCTATCGAAAGGTCTTTTCACTCCTTTTCATCGATTTAGTTTTTAAGAAAATTCCCCTTTGCTGAAGATGTCATCGCATTAGAATGCGTATTAAGCAATAAAGATAAGTGAAGAATGTGCCGTGATATGTAGTGAGTAGGCGTGTCTGTGTTTACTTTGTTCATATCTTGTTATCTCCGATTCTACAACGATCTATCGAGTATCGACATTTTGTTTCACCCATTCGTACAGATTAAATCCCTTCCCTTCTCCCTCTCTCTCTCTCTCTCTCTCTCTTTACAACTGTTAATGGAGTCTAGACATTTTTTTCCACCTGTTCGTACTTGTTAAATCCCTTCCCTTCTCTCCACTCTTTCTCTGTTCATTTATTTATTATTATTTTGTTGTACAACTATCTATTGAGTATCGACAATTTGTTTCTCCTGTTCGTTAAATCCATTCCCTTCTCTCTTTCTCTCTCTGTTTATTTTTCTTTTCCTTTTTGTATACCTCTCCTCTCTATTTTTCTCCCTTCTCTACGGCTCCTTCCTTCCTCTCTGTCTCTCGCTCTCCCGTTTGCCCATTTCCTTTCCTTTCTCCTCCGTCTCTCTCTCTTTCTCCCTCTCCTCTGCATCTATTTTGTTTTAATTTTTTAAAATCTCCCTCTGTATTTCTCGCTCTCTTTATTTTGTTTATTTGTGCCTTTCTATAAATTCATTCTTCTCCCCCTCTCTCTTTCTTTCTTCCTACTAGATCACAGTCTCATAGCTACAGTACTACCAAAAGGTATGATAATCAATTTACAAAAACTACAACAGAACTGGAACATTTACGCATTGAAATACGATTATATTTCATTATGAATCATGTACAATTACAATATGAATATGTACACATGAATATCACGATTAAACAAAGTCCATCAGTGCTTACAATAATCTTTGCATGACATACTGACGATATACATTTACATTATTTACAAAGTATGAACAGTTAGATACGTATAAATATATTATCAATTAAAAAGTTAGGCACAATCTTTTAGATTCACAAGCTTTTATCTAATGAGACAGCTGATAATGGGATCTTCATTGTATCTAGCGATGCTTTTGAGGAGAATAGAGGCTCTTTTACTATTTACTTAAAGATAAAGTTGAGTTCTGGCTATGCAATTACATTGTGAAAGAAAATATGTCAAATCATTTGAAAAAGGTTGATCATATCTACATAAGAATTGGCGTATACTGTGTGGACAATAAATATATTATGAACTATCAAAGGTCATGTACCAATCCTTCTCTTCCACAATGTCTATCGCTCTTTCTCTCTTTCTCTCTCTCTCTCTCTCTCTCTCTCTCTCTCTTCCCCCTCTATCAGACTCTGACAATTTCTCATTAAATTTTCTATAAGAATACACACACTCACACACACACATATACATATAAACAGTGAGGCAATTTGAAATCCACATCTACTGTAAATACCAATTTCACTGTGTCAGTTTGGGGTCGGTTTAACACTGTGACTAATAAAGGTATAAAAGGGGTGGGGCACCCCAGTATTCCTGGTCCTGTCCCTGTCAGCTATGCAAACATATTTGCAGCTATATTGAGATCTGGAATTCCCCTTTACTGAAGAACAATTCAATGACCTTCAGACTTATCTATTAAATACAATTAAGACACACATGACAAAGGTCAGGTATACAGTATACACAGCTACTGTTAAAAATAAAGTATCTCATAAAAGAGAAACAACATATTGCCAAATGATTTTCCAAACTAAATTCATAGCCTTTTTAACAGAGAGAAAAAAGAAGCACAATAATATTAACTTGTAAGTATCACACAACAAATATTATTGCCCTGACCTTTGCACAAATAAGCAGTTAGCAACTTTAGAAGGGAGACTTTTTTGATTGCTCTTTCCTATTGAGTAAATGCAAAGAAGAAATAAATAGATGAATTAACTAATCAATTATAAAAGAAAGCAAAATCGTAAGTCCTCTGTTAGTATAAATTATATGACGGTATGATTTGGTTACGGTACTGAAGGCTAACCCCTGAACAGCGGCCACTTGCACAACTGCCCCAGACAACTACCCCAAATGATAATTAAATACTACCCAAATATAACTACCCCATAGGACAACTTTCCCAGACAACTACACCCCAGGTCAGCTGGGGGAGGGGGAGGGGGGGGGGGGGGGGTGGAAGGGGGTACCTAAACTCAATGCATTTGTGGGCCACAGTACAATTTATTGGAAGTACCACAATAGTTTTTTATTTTACTTTTACAATGATAATCCTATTATTATTATTAATTAAAATCCTAATTATTTTGTTTACATTATTTTTTGATTAAATACAGATGTTTCCATTAAATAGGTGTCAGGTTAACCTTCTTATCAATTGTTGTTTTTATTATGGTGATAGTTTTATTTCTCTTGTTGTTTACTAGTCAGACTGTGAATCATGAGAGTCAATTGTTGTTGTTTGTTGAGTTCTTCCTTCTGTTGACTGATGAGGGCGTCCTTCTCTCTGATGGTGCTTTTCTGTTGCCGGCATTCCGTCTCCAGCTTCGACACCTGAAACAAAAGGGACGTAAAAGGAGTTTGAGCACATTTCAGCCGCAGTTATTCTCATCAGTCTTTATTCCTGTTCGTATTGCCCCATAATCTGAAAAATAGCTAAGGTGTAGTCTAATGTAAAATCATAGTTTGATGTAGAATTGGCAAATATTTTGCAGCATAATAAAATTTATTTTCATATACACAAAACTAACTTACACTGCAGATACTGGATATTTAGTACAAGGAAATGAGTCAATGTTTCCAATCTAAAAAATAATAGACTGAATTACCCTGCCTTAAGGGCTACCTCAGATTTCTAGCCAAGCCTTATTATATCTCACATAATTTTTGTTTCTCTTTTTTTTGTTGAATTTTCTACATGTATGAATATATATGTCATTATGCTGCAAAAAGAAAAGACAAGACTGATTCATTCTGCTTCTAGCGTTTATTCAGATTTCTAGCCAGGCATCTTGTATTACTTTCACTTCTCAGTTTATCCGGACATTCTTCTCACCTGCTGCGAGAGTTTTTTCTTGGCCTGCTCCGCCTTCGCCAACTCTCCTCTCAGCTTATCAATGGCTGCCTCTAGTTCTTCCCTCTCCCTCTCAGTCTTCCTCAGGGTGCTCTCCGTCTCCTTCAGTTCTTCCTGGACCTCACCCAGACGTCCCTCCGTCAGACGCAGCTGCTTCACCGTGCCCTTGTGCTGGCCTTCAAGCTCCTCCAGTCGCCCCAGCGTCCTGTGGGGAATATGTTTGATATCGATGACTACTGGGTTATTCTGCCAAATACGACAATCTTTGAGGCTTTAGACAGCTTAACAAAATGTAGTGGCACGAAAAGATGCATCCGAAAGGCAAAAAGGAACGCAAAATGCATAATCATTGAAAATCACAATTTTACCACACAGGGGTAGAATCATAGAGCTGGCAAAATCATGTACCTTGATTAGGCTTAACATTACCTAAACTTTCATTCAGATATGTCAAACAAGAACTTTTAACAGGCATTACTAATTATTATGCCTTTTGCCTTTCCGGACGCGTCTTTGCGTGCCACTACATTTTGCTATTAAAGCTACCTTACCACCTAAATTGCCCCGCAATGCTTTTCCTAAAACTCATAAATTTCTTGTGCTACATATACACAGGAGTTGTGACTTCAGTAGCTGAGTTACAACACAGGGAATTATTTCCATTACTATAATGTGATGTGCAAAAAAGGGAAATTATAATTCATCATTATTACAGCAGCAAATGCAATTTGATTCTGTATAACTATAACGGTATTACATGTACAATAAATTATTCAATATTTTTATGAAAAACTTCCAAAAAAGTTTTGAAATATTGGTCCCATCAGCTGTCAAACTCCAGATTCAACACTGATATGATCTCACTTCACTGTAAGCAATGTGATAACCGTATGTGTGTATATATGTATATATATATATATATATATATATATATATATATATATATATATATATACACACATAGCACATTGCAATTGTAGTAAATTCTACTCACGTTTCATGTTTGTTTTTCAATGCTTCGCTGTGCTTGGTCAGCATTTCATGTAGCTCCAAGAGACTAGCTCTCTCCTGCTTTTCAGCCTCCAACGTCTCTTTTAATCCCTCTAACCTGAAAGTAAACAAACAAACAAGTATACAGTTAAACAACATGTCAATAACAACTGAAGACATCTCATGAACCTTTAAAAGGTTATCCTACTCCTGTTTCTTAGTTTCGCGAGCACTTTGCAGTATCTCTAACTTGCAAATAATAAAGTACAAGTCAGGTAAACAAATCAACAGGTAAATATCTTCTCTCAAAGATAGAGTTGAATTCTGGTCATGAGATTGAATTGTGAAAGAAACTGTCTCAAAGCAATTGGGAAAGGTTGCTAACACAGCACATAAGAATTGGTGTATGATGCAAGGTCTTGGAATCACCAAATGATAAGAAATTGACTTATTCCTGCTGAGAGTCACATGCATTGCACACATATATGTGGGACTACACACAAATGTTCGGCCCGAACATTTCAGCTGTTTCTCGTCATATTTTGAATGTGAGGGCATTTGAAGAGCAATCCTTTCCAGGGGACATAATCTACCATGATAATCTTCCAAACTAACATAAAAAGAATGAGAAAGCTGACAATTTATTTGTTACCTTTCCCTTTAAGGTAAACTCCCACTTGAGAGGCTTATGATACCTGCAATTTCTCCAATTCGAGCGATCGCCAATAGGGTAAAAATGCCCGGATGCAGGTATCGGGGTGCGTTTGCTATGCAATGTGGGACAGCTTTTGTGACCTAGTTACTTCCGGAATCTGACCGGTCGGTGAATGACCCGGCGGCCGTGCATAACCTCTCAAATCAGCTTTCCAAGATACGGCTTTGTCATTTAAGTCTCGAACAGAGCCGTCCGCAGCGGGTACCCGTCGTCGCTTTCTGCCGGACGCCTCCCGGTCGCAAGGCTCAATAACGCTGTAACATTCAGCGGCTCTCCGTACTAGCAATTCCAATTCGAGTTTGCGTTTTCCGTTGCATGGAATGCCTCTTTCTGTCAGAAAAGCTTTCAGCTGCAGAACGGTCATATTCTTGAAGTCTTGAGAAACGCTCGCCATGACAATTCTACGATTACCTTAACTTTTATTAGATAAGTTTGAAGAAAAATTCCTGAAGTGTGTACCGCGGTTACTGTAACTTAGCATCCGTATACACCGGAAGTACACAGGTCCCGGAAGTTGAATGAGAATTCGCCAAAAACGGTACATCCGGGCATTTTTACCCTATTGGCGATCGCTCGAATTACTATCGATAGGAAACAGATATTTTTTCTGAGCTTTACGGCTCTCCACTCCTGTGTGATTTCATTTCGATACTCTACACCCTCTGAAAAAATCCCAGGGTCTCCCAAAGTGACCACAGTGAGATGGAAGTGATCAAGCCTCACCTCTGTCCTAGTTCAGCATGAGCCGTCGTCAGTCTCTCGTGTTCCCTAGCAACCGCTTCCAGCCTCTCTATCTGAGCCATCATGTTCTTCATCTCACCAGCCATCCTCTCCTTCTCTGCCATCTTCTCGCTCAGCTCATCCCGGTACTCCTCGCTCCTCTTCTCCGATTCCTGGATCATGGAGCGCAGCTTGCGAGCCTACGTTAAAGAATTGGTTACAATAATTATTTTCATTAAAACGAATAACAACATGAGGGCCTTCATATTAGCACTCTCAAAACTATCATTGTATTCAATATGATCATCATTACCATTTTGAAAGAATCATTATTACACTTATGATAATTGTTTTCACTATTCTTATTACTATCAATTTCAATACCATAATCAGTATCATTATAATCATCATCATTATTTTCAATATCACTGTCACCTTTTTTGCAGTTCAATTCAATTCAATTTCGGTTTTATTAAAAAGACTCAGCAAAAAGTCCGAAGACTAACAGTGTGAGTTTACAATTTTTAAAAAACATATAAATATAAATATAAGTACTAAGGTGAAAAAAATCACAGACAAGATAAGTAATTTATACATATTAAAACTATTCAACTTCGTAAAAAAAAGAAAATATACATTACAATCTGAAACAGCGCTCCTACCGCGACCCAGCACGCATGCTCACTCCTGAAGACCTAACCCCCAACCTATCGTATGCTCACATATAACAATCGTAATTTGTTTTCCAAATATTACTATAGTTCCTTTGTTTCACCCTGTTCCAGTCTTGCCAGTTGCCATTTTTAAAAGATGCCTTAAAACATACTTTCTCCTACAGTAATCTATAATGTGATCTAGTTATTTCACATTTTGTTCCTAATCCAAATCTTTGATCTTACAACTACATGGTACCTAGTGCCCCTAAATGTCTCATAATATCTTCTTTTTTTAGCACTAAGCTAAGGGCAAAGAGATGAGGTTAAAGGCCAAGTCCACACTAATATCAAGTTGATTTGAATAAATAGAGTAAAATTAAACAAGCATAACAGTGAAAATTTTATTGAAATCTGATGTAAAATAGAAAGTTACAGCATTTTTAAGTTTTGCAAATGAGTGAACCGATGATGTCACACACTCACTTTTCCTTATGGATTTTATTATATGAAATATCATATATTTTAATTTTTTGCTTCAATAATGTAAAACATGGTTTGACTCCATATAGAACATGTAAAATCATCATTATTGTAACATATTTTGATACAAGGGAGGGATTCTTTATTATCACATTCATACAAATTGTAATATTTGACATTTCATATAATAAAATCCATAAGGAAAAGTGAGTGTGTGACATCATCGGTTCACTCATTTGCATACTGCCCATGTTATACATATCACTGTTTCATGAAATAATGCAAAATTTCAAAATGCTGTTACTTTCTTATTTTACATCCGATTTCAGTGAAATTTTCATTGTTATGCTTGTTTAATTTTACTCTATTTATTCAAATCAACTTGATACTAGTGTGGATTTGGCCTTTAAAAGCCTCTTTCATGTATGTGTGTGTATGAGAGAAGAGCTACAAGTGCATGCACATTAACCCTTTCAGGACAGGAATTATTTAAAGGCTACATTGATCACATTTTGTTCTTCAAAATGCTACAAGATTGTAATAAGTGGTAATGTCTTTGAAAACAATATACATGGTTAAAAGAATTGTCGAAAAGTTGAAAAAGTTGCCAATTTCGATTTTAAAAAACATGATTTTGAACAATTTAAGGATTTTAAAGCATATTCTTCTTTTTGAAATCCCTGGGATCAATTGCAGTATGGTCATTTAACAAAAATGGACATAGTGTGTGCAGAACTTTTTGCTCTTTCTACTCATGTATCTGGTATATTTTTCAGGGCTCTGAATCAAAAGTTATTGAGCCAAACCACAAAATGTGGAGTGTTGTTGTGAAAGGGTTAATACTCACTTCATTATCAGCCTGAGCTTTCCTGCACCTGTACTGAGCTATCAATCTGTCTGCTTGGGCCAGGGCCATGGCTTTCGCCTCCAACAAATCTTGAAGGTGACTCTCCTTTGTCTATTAGAAAACAAAATACAGAAGAGAGTTTAACCCTTATACTCTCCCACCAAGTATCCAAACTTTATTTTTGAGAGAGAGAGAAATGATCCTATTCACTTTTCAGGGTTCAGAAATATGTAGTAAGCTATTACCTTTGAAAAAAATTATAATAATAATCTTCAATTTTTGTATACACATATCACATATTACAATGCCTCTATGCACTTCCAAAGAGCTTTCAATTATTACCCTTGCTCTAGCAGAGCTGCAATGATAATGTGCTATGTCAGGGAGATGCAAGAATGAAAGCTCCTTTTAGATGGCAAGCAGGTAATGTGAATTACAGTTTTAACCTCGTGTATAAACATTTTACCACGTTTCAAGAGAGTAGAGCTAGACATGAAACAGTGTGAAATTAATTAATTAATTAATTAATTAATTAATTAATTAATTAATTAATTAATTAATTAATTCCAGATATGTGTACTTACAGCAAGAGCTGAAAGTTTGTGCTCATAGACATCCATGATCTCTGATGCCTTGACATCTTTGAGCTGTGAGGGAAAAACAATAAAAAAATTCACCCATGAATTAACCCATGAAAAATAAACACATTGGAATGATGTTCAGATGCACTATTTAAAGGTAAGTTGAAGATGGAATGGATCAGGCAGATACAGATAAACAGGGATGGTCAAATAAATTTGAACTCTGCAACAAAACAAGACATACCACTCTCTATCAGTTTTTATTGATGATTTATTGAAAAACAGATGTATCACATCAACACTTTTCAATTCCCCATTGCCTTTTGCCCTGATGAAGACCACTGGAATTGACCTGATTCAGAACACTCCAATCCAAACTTTTTGAATTAAAATCAGACAAATTTTTTCCACACAACAGTTGTCTACTATTATTCAACAAGCATGATGTATTCAAACTACTCGCATTAAATGCATTCTACTTGGGTGAACTTTGACCTGTTGACTTCTAGCCCTCCCCCTCCCCCCATTAATAAAATAGAAATTCAATGAAAACCAAAATACATAACTTACATCCAAACCAGTCTGCATTCTGTCGATCAGCTTGTCCAGACCAGCACTGTCGGCCTTTGTGGCCTTTGACCTGGTGACCTCTACGTTTGACCCCATCACGTTCATGTCATAGCCATTGGTGTGGGACTGGTTGAGAGTGTGAGGGTGGGGTGCGGCATGGTCCAAGGGGATGTCTTGTTGGGAGGTCTGAATGGTGTGTGAATTGTTAGACGCTATGCACTCTCCAAGGCTAAAGAAGAATAAAAGCGAGACAAGTGAAATACTACATGTACTTTAATAGGTGTGCTTTGTACACATTCAAAGACATCAAAAACTTCTTGACTTATTGGTATTTGTTTGTCAATTATTTCTATGTTTATGTTATTGATCTATGTTTTGAATACATGTATGTATGTTTGGTACTGATGATTGGATTGATATCAAATTAAGTGAATGATTGAAAATTAATTGAATAATCAATTGATAGACTAGTCAACTGAGTGACTGATTTAATGATATGTTGAAATGATTGATTGATAGATTGATTGGTTGATTAAGTGAATGATTCCCTAAGTGATTGGCTGACAGATTGATAAATTAATTAATTTATCATTTTTTGATTAGCTATACTGATTGATTAGTTTATATTAATTGAACGGTACTCACATTATTGTTGGGAAGTCCGGTAGGGTAGATGCAGCCCGGATGAGCTTCAAACTGACATGGACTCGCTCTCTGTCTCTAGAACTTAGACCATGGGCCATGAATGGAACCAGTCTATGGTCCTAGAGGGAAATCAATGAGGAGAGTGATAATGATATCATGTTTGGAGGCAGAAGGGTGTTAACCCTTTCAAGACAATTGACCACATTTTGTGGTTTGGCTCAACAACTTTTGATTCAGAGCTCGAGAAAATATACCAGATGCATGAGTAGAAAGAGCAAAAATGTCTGCACACACTAATGAATTTTTGTTTCATGACCATATTGCGTTTGATGCCAGGAATTTTTAAAACAAGAATAAGCTTTCAAATCCTTAAATTGGCAACACAATGAGAGGTTCAAAATCATTGTTTTTCATCAAAATTGGCAATTTTTCAACTTTCAACAAAATTTTTAACCATGTATATTATTTTTAAAAACATCACACCTTATTAGAACCACGTAGCACTAAAAGAAAAATATTATTATTGCCAATTTGAAGAACAAAATGTGATCAATTTAGCCCTAAAATAATTCCTGTCCTGAAAGGGTTAACTCGTATGCATTAACACAGAGTTAGCACCCTTCTGGCTCTCAACAGATGAAGTGAGATACATACACGTATTTCATTCTCTCTCTCTTTCTCTTTAATCATTTTGTCTTCTTCCTATATTTCCTTTCAAATTGTCCCCTCTCTCTTTCTCCCTTTATCTTTATCAAATTATCTTTTTGTTCCCTCCTCCCCACGTTCTCTTTCTCTCTCACTTTTGCAATCTTTAGGTATATATACATCTCTCTCTGTTTCACTTTTCTTGTCTCCTCTCTCCTGTTTTATCATTCTCTTTCTCTACAATCCAGCCAGTTCTCTGTGATTTTCTCTCTCTCCTCAAGGTTCCATGCTATTTTTTGTTGTTGTTGTGGCTCCACATATCTGTGGTCTGTATCATGGACCCCTTGTTAAAATTGTTCAAATTAGGGGCTCTTGATTTAGAATTTGACGGCCCAGTGTACTGGGCCCCTGTTAGTGTTTGGCCCTGCTAAATCCCCCTCCCCCCGCCCCCCACTAAAAAAAAAAAAGCACAGAAAACCCACAACTATCTCCCCATACCTGTAACAGTTGTACCAGTGTGTTCTTTACATGGGGTACATTGGATTGAAGCGTCACCATGAGATCAACAATGTGTAGAATTGTTCCAACACCAGCATCACTGTTACAGAATAAGAATACAGTAACTGAAGTTGTACACACAGTGAAACCTTATTATAAAGAACACTGTAATAATAAACTCTCTTAGAACGAGGTGATTCGTATTCTATTGTTTTTTTATTTTTAGCCCTGATATAACAAGCTTTTGATATAAAGTCATTTCCTTGGTCTTGAGGGGTTTCTTATAACGAGGTTCCACTGTATATATTGCCATATAACGGACACATAACACCAAGCAGTGGCGAATCCCAGCGGCAAGGCGTATCCCCCTCCCACGTTAAAAATCACAAAACAGAAAAATTAAAGGGGTGAGCACCATTGGCGCCCCTGCCTGGATCCGCCACTGTCAAGCGGTTCCAGGCCAGAAATAGAGTCATATACATGTATCTGTGTGATACATTTTGATTGTCAAAAGAGATGAAGTCTAGAAGAAAAAACTCAGTGGCAATCGAAACCTTAGAGCTTAAAAGGGCTCATCGTTCTTTGTAGAAAACAAAAGGGTACATACAATATGATAGTCTATACCACTCAAGGGTAACCTGATGCAGGCAGTTTCATTTTACAAGGCATTACGAGTTCAGTCTTTGACAGTTTCATAGAAATTAATACAAAACAAAGCCGATATGTGATTATGTGAGGCTTTTTTTTTTTAAATGGGTATGACAGAGTGGGTTAACAAGGCTGAAGCAATGACATCTTTAACAAACTAAAAAAAAAAAATTGCAATTGTACATGTAGAACACCCCAGACATATCAATCTGCTGGGTTGTTGTAGATTGGGTTTGACTGCAATGGCGTTTTAATTCAATGCAGCACTAGTCCTAGCCTTTTGACAAGGCCTCGCGTCTTAGATTATATTCCATGCCTCGCACGACTTAGACGAGACTAGCTGTTGATACGGGTGACTTGGCCAGATTCCGAGGAACGCGCGATATTGGGGTTTTTTTCCCTCTCGGCTTCCTCGCTAGCTCATGAATCATGCATAGCTGTATGCAAATATACCAGCTGGGGCTCAATAGACCAATCAAAACCTACGGCTTCATTGGCGATTCGTTCATTCTTGACACAGGTGAGTACTAGTGAAAGAATTGTTTTTGTTTGTTTTAGTAATGGAGTTAATAATTAAATAATGGACGAAAATGAAGAAAAACGTTTTTGAATGTAAAGTACGCTTAATAACTTGACTTATCAGCTTAGGAATTACAAAAAATATAGAGGGATAATTTATTAAACACCCATGTCAAAGTCTCAACTTGGTTCTTCATGAGAGACACAAGCGGGGATATGATGACCACAATGCTGCGGCTTTCTGCGGTACCAGAGGATGGGCCCACGTTCCTCGGCCGCCGCGGGGGGAGGCGATGAGAAGTTGGTGGTTCGCAGCTCTGCAGCAGCTTGCCCACTCTGCGCCTGTGTTCGCGTTCGGAGATGGTCTTTGCACAAATTTGATTGCTGATTGGCTGCTACCATTTTGGTAGGGAATTTGCCCCCAAAACAATGGCTATAATAAGAAATCCGAACCAATATCGAAAAGGCCTCGCTCGCTCGCGCGTTCACTCAGGTTTTAGTTAATAGTCTCATTTCAGCCGCGCTAAATTGTCATACATAAACCTAAGCCCCGAGGCCTTGTCAAAAGGCTACACTAGTCCAAACAAAAAAGCCAAAGAGGCAATTGTATGAAAGCTGATCGACCTATCGTATGGACTGGATAAGATCGTTCTAACTTGCAATAGACTGTTCTTGTCACATGAACAGGATTTTAACCCTTTCGAGAAAATTGACATTCTGTGGTTTGGCTCAATAACTTTTGATTCAGAGCTCTATAAAATATACCAGAATCATGAGTAGAAAGAGCAAAAATTTTCTGCACATCCTATGTCCATTTTTGTCGCATGACCATATTGCATTTGATGCCAGGAATTTTGAAAACATGAATAAGCTTTAAAATCCCTAAATTGGCAACACACTGAGAGGATCAAAATCATTGTTTTTTTAATAAAAATTGGCATTTTTTTTTCAACTTTTCTACAATATTCCTAACCATGTATATTGTTTTCAAAGACATTACACCTTATTAGAACCATGCAGCAAGAATTGAAATATATTATTGTTGCCAATTTGAAGAACAAAATGTGATCAATTTAGCCCTTATATAATTCCTGTCCTGAAAGGGTTAAACAACTCAGAGCACACCTTACCTCCAATCACAATCTCCAGCATCCATCATTGTCTTACTCATCCCAACCTGGTTGTTGTCCAGCTGGTGTTCTACGATGGCCAGACAGGGGTCAAAGTTCATGACTTGACTCAAATCTGACCTCAATCCCTCATCTCTGCTCAGAGGTGAAAACATTCTAGTCAAGGCATAGCTTACTTTATAGTTATTTAGTAAAATTTGGAAGCTATTTTCATTTTGATTTTACCTAATTTGCATGCTTTTATAGGCGTATATGTATAGTTTAACCATAATTTTGAAACATCTTCAAGCTCCTGCAAAGGAAGATCTAATCAAGTGCACATTATTTCCAAATTACACAGTAACCAATTCTATCTGCATTTACTTATGCTTAATATCACTTAATGCAGTTGGTTTATTAGTAAATTATATTTTCAATTTAAGAATATTTCACAATATGAGAATACAGAATTGAACAAGTCTTTAAGAGAATAGATGTAAGCGTATGCAAAAAGACAACAAAATTTACTTGAGATAATCCCCACCTCAAACCAAATTGGATGACGATTATAGGTTAAAACGGAAATGGAAAGGATATTCATAAGTAGACACATGACCCTAGAGATCTTGGTGAGCTTGTGTTTGATGAAGGGACCTTCCAGTTCCTGAAGAGGCAGGACTAATCTAGTGGCCATGGGTACGGAGACATCGGTACGAGGGGAGAGCTGGGCGACAAGACCTGAATCCAGCATCTCCTGATATAAACAAAGAAAAAGATACAGGTATAAGAGGACCTTGGAGGATGTAGGAAGCCAATGTCTAATAATGTCAATTTTCATGGCATGCAGACAATTTCTAATAATGTCAATTATTCATTGCATGCAGACACATAATAGTGCCTTTGGAATAATTCCTGAGTGTGCCTGAAATCCAATTGCCAAGGGAGTAATAATGGCATATCATCATCATCATTGTAATCATAACTGTAATCATCAATATCATCATCATCATCATCATATTATAATGATCATCAACAAACATCTCCACCATTACTACTACTGCTACTACTGCTATAACTACTACAGAACAAATACAAATATCATAATTTATTTTTCCAAACTATGCTTGAAATTTCTTCTTTTGGACCTTAGGAAAATACAAGCGGCCTACCTCATAGACTTCCCGAAGTAGATCCAGGGCCAGAAGTGAGACCGTGTTGTTGCTCTGGACTGGTCTGGAGGCCCACTCAACCACAGAAAAGAAGGCTTCTGATTGGTCAGTCTCCTGACCTCGTTGGACCTGAGGGGAGGTCATGATGCTGCGGCAGATCGTTGGTCGGAGTCCAGACACACCGCAGAATGTTAGCATCAACTCAAACAGCTACACAAACAAAGATAATTTCATTCATAAGACTATGTCAGCAATATTAAATTCATCATTTAGAAGATAACTTGGCATTCCATTAAAAACACTATCTAGGTGCAGTAAAAATTACAAATACCATAGGAAATTTGATTCTCCATAAGTTCCCATAGAATCTAGAACGTGTTCACAATGCAGTCTAAAAATACCTGTTACCTCAGAACTACAAGGATTTTTCATTACTACTGCATATATGCTACAAATTACTTTAACTGATTGGCTGTACATGCACCTAGCCTTAAACGTGGTTTCAGTTTACGTAACAAACTATTTCTCAACACTTACTTTGCAAACTGATTCTTCATCTTGTGTAGGCAGCAGTCCTAATACTCTGTGCATACACAGCTGGAAATGTTCAAACCTAAACAAAAAAATGATATCTTAAAATTTTCTATAAACAGGGCATAAATTATTATCATAACTAACAAGTTGAGACAAAACAAAACACTAGAAATCATGATTGTTCTTGTCCAACAACATGGAAATGTAGCAAGAAGCCAAATTTGTATTATTATATTTCATAATCAATTTATATTTCTGATTTACACTCCTTGTTTGTTAGCACAAAGAGATTGGAACATTATTCACAGAAGTGCTCACATTAATATCAATAATAGTACCATTATGATAATTAGAGATATTATACACAGCGTCTTAAGGATTGAACTTACATGTACATGTCGGAAACTTAAAAGAGGTCTTATGTAGTCAGTTTCTAACATTCCAGAAGTAAATTATAAATAAGTCTGATACTGTCTTATCATCTCTTATAACCAACTTGTATCAATTTCGTTTCTCAAAAAAAAGGAGCTCTGAAATCTAGAGAAATAAATTGAACTTACAAAAGTAGGCTTTGCTGTATCCTGGGGCTTTTCAGAAGGTCAATAAAGAGGTCAACGGCATAGCGACGGGTCACGACCCCATCGCCATTGATCAGGATGTTAAAGATAAGCTGAAAGGTCTGGTTGATATTCCTGGCATTGAAGAGCTGAATTAGAAAATGTAGAATGAAAAATGTATTAGTTACTTACACTATACACATTAACTTCTTTAATCTATTTTTGTAACTATTCAATCACAAAACAAATGCGACTAGTCTTTTAAAATCAGAGGGACAATGCCGAATTTTGAGATCCCACATACAATGATATCAACTGTTAAGTCCATGGTCTATTCCGGTAAGCCTACAAAGCATTTTGATAAATTTGATCAGAAAAATAAAATTTTCTGTCCCAAAAATATAAGATAAAATATAAGTTTTCAGAATATTATCCCTATTTCTCTGAATTTGCTGCTGTCACTCAAAAAAGATAGAAAAAAGGTTGCTACCAAGAGCAGATTGCTTTTTCAATAGATTTAATTTTGGTGAAAAATGCATGTTCTATAGTCCCAACACCAGTCATCTCAGACTAGGTATTCAACAGGTTAATATTACCTTGTCTCCTAACTCCTCATTGAGGCACAGACTTGTGAGGATTGAGAGAGAGAAGATGATGTTGGTCAGGTTGCTATGAGACAGGAATCTGATCAGGGTCTTACTGATTGACTTCAGATTATCCTGCAAGAAAACGATGAAACAAACGTTACAGGTGTTGATTGAAGGCCATGTGAAGTTGTAAACACTGCAGTTAAAAGAAATTATGTGTTTTGTTCAGTATGTAAATCCACTGGCGAATATATTACATTAGCACTCAAACTGACAGGATAAATAGTGGTTCAAACCAATGCTTCATTTAGCACTTACCAGTACATCAACATGAGCATTTTCTTCATCATCACCATCATGACGATCATCATCATCATCATCTTCTTCAAAACCATCATCATCATCATGACCATCATCATCACTATCATCATCATCATCATCACCATCATCATCTTCACCATCATCATGATCATCATCATCACCATCACCATCATCTTCAACACCAACATCATCATCATGTCATCACCATTACTGTCATCATCATCACTACCATCATCATCATCACTATCATCATCATCATCATCACTATCATCACCATCACCATCATCATCATCACTATCATCATCATCATCACTATCATCATTACCATCATCATCATCACCATTATCATCAACACCATCATCATCATCGTGTCATCATCACCATTATTGTCATCATCATCATCATCATTTTGATTATCATCATCACCATCATCATCAACATCATTTTGATTATCATCATTACCATCATCATCATCATCATCATTATCATCTTCAACACCATCATCATCATTTTGATTATCCTCCTCCTCATCATCATAATCCCCATCATCATCATCATAACCATCAACTAAAAAGGTTATCATCATTGTTATTATTATCAATATAACCATCAACATTATCACGATTGATTTCCAAAAATATTTGAGGAAAATACGGTAAAACCAGAATTTTCGGGTGCATGAAACTTTCCCGAATTTCGCAAAAGTTTTATGTTGCGACAGTTTCTGGTTTGACAGTATTATCTTCAAAATCATCATCGTCATCAGCATCATCACCATCACCGCCATCATCATCTTCTTGAAAACCATCATCATCATCACCATCTTCAATACCATCATCATTATCACCATCATCATCTTCAACACCATCATCATCATTATTGTCATCATCATCATCAGCATCATTATCATCATCATCATCGTTTTGATTATCGTCCTCCTCCTCCTCTTCATCTTAATCCTCATCACCATCATCATCATCATAACCATCACAACTCAACAGATTATCATCATTGTTATCATTATCAATATCACCATCATCATCATCACCACTGCTTTCCGAAAGTATTTGAGGAAAGTACATGAAAATGCACTACACTACTGACCATTGCTTTGATATGAGCCTGCACTGAAACATTTTGTCTGCACAAATTTGCAAGGAGTCCCAGACATGGCATCATCAGATCCGATTCTGGTCCAAGACTGTGAAAATACAAAACACAAGCAAAACACAAGTGATTTATAATATAGTGCACAGTAATATGGAATGTCCCAAAAGCAGACTTACACAAAAGTTCTAGGTCATGTATAACAAATATAAATTAACAAATACATAGAAGTTAATGGGTAATGCATATCAATTCACATCTCTACATATCATGCATCTACATTATGTAAACAAGGACACAAGATCATTATCTTTGCCCATTTCTGTCCTTTTGGGCCATTTCTATGAGCTTTCAAATGTTTTACTTTTAGCGCATAAACATTGCACATTTTTGTTAGTTGTTACACATGTATTCCCGAGTACTGCCAGTACATTGTATCTCAAAATGTCATGACTAGTTGGCACTTTCCTAGAATCTAAAAGAGTATCAAGACCATAATACCACAACAGGGCCTAGAAACATTGCATTAGCATGGTACAATTATCTCATTATTAACCCTTTCAAGGCTATTGACCACATTTTGTGGTTTGGCTCAATAACTTTTGATTCAGAGCTCTAAAAAATATATCAGATGCATGAGTAGAAATGGCAAAAATTTCGGCACACACTGTATCCATTTTTGTTGCATGACCATATTGTGTTTGATGCCAGGAATTTCATAAACGAAAATCAGCTTTAAAATCCTTAAATTGGCAACACCTTGAAAGGTTCAAAATCATTGCTTTTTTATCAAAATTGGCAATTTTTTCAACTTATCAACAAAATCCCTAACAATGTATCTTGTTTTCAAAGACATTACACCTTATTAGAACCATGTACATGTAGCACTAAAAAGAATATTATTGTTGGCAATTTGAAGAACAAAATGTGATCAATTTAGCCCTTTAATAATTCCTGTCCTGAAAGGGTGAATACTAGTGTGATACAAAGCTATCAAGAAATCCTGGCATGATGAACCACCTACTTACATCTGTGTAAGTAAGAACTGAATCAAATCTTCCACATAGTTGTTAGGATAGATGATCCTGTAGTTATATGTCACTCTCTGTAGCAACTGCACACACTGAAATGGAATAGACAGACCACAAGCACTATTGAGAAAGTTCTGAGAACTTGGCATGTCTTAAGCATACTTTAATGTAAGTGTCATACCAAATCATTGATTGGTTGGGAGAGAAAGAGAGAGAGAGAGAGAAAAAAAATACTTATTTGGTTAGAAGATGCATCAATTGATGAATAAAATTCTAAAATACAAAAATGTTCCTCCGAAAAAAAAAATATTTAAATCAAAGTGGCATATTCCCACATGAGGCCACCTGGGCCCTGTTTTAAAACTTGTCATCAATGACAAGTTGCAATAACTGTTATAAGTTACTGAAATTCTTGCATCTGAATGGCTGAGACCAAATTTGTCAGTAAAAATCACTGACGAGACACTTCATGAAATGCCCCCCTGATGAACAATTAATTTCTTTCTCTTTGACTTCTGTACAAAATAAAGATAATTGCATTGTTCTATTCCCCTGTATCTCTCTCTCTCTCTCTCTTTCTTTCTTTCTTCTCCGTCCTCGTCTCCTTTTTTTTTCTTCTGCTTCTTCATCTCCTTCTTCATCTCCTTCTCCCCTTCCTCCTCCTCCTCCTCCTCCTCCTCCTCCTCCTCCTCCTCCTCCTCCTCCTCCTCCTCCTCCTCCTCCTCCTCCTCCTCCTCCTCCTCCTCCTCCTCCTCCTCCTCCTCCTCCTCCTCCTCCTCCTCCTCTTCTTCTTCTTCTTCTTCTTCTTCTTCCTGTTTCTCTTCTCTACCTCCTCTCTCTCTCCTGAAATATTGCTTTGTATTACTAATATCAAGCTTAAAGGTATTAAACAGTAGTGGTAGCAAAATGAAAGTTGGCATGAAACTGCTCAAAAACAGTCTCATATTGTTCAGCTTGCATAAAAAGATACATGAGTGAGATAATCCGGTATTCTATTCATGATTTCCGGTGATTTTCAGTAAAATAATTCAAATGATCGAATATCAACGGTTACCTTATACCCTTGCTAAGGACCACCTACCCCGACGCTCCCGGCTCAACGGCGCACAGCGGTTCGCACACACTGTTTACACGTGTGTGAACTGTCAACGCGGTACCGCGCTTGTAATTCGATGTTTATTTTTGGGGATATTTTAGCCATTTCTAAACCATTTTTCTTCAAACAAACGTCACCTACGTTCGAAATTAATCATTTCACAACAGTATATGTAGTAATTTCCATTCCAGCTGACAAAGTAGTTAAATATCCAAAGCGCCACCTTTCCCACTACTGTACGATACCTTTAAGCACAAAGTAATTTAACTAATTCTTAATATTGTAGCAGTAATGAAAAGTAAGAGAAATGTATTTCATACGTATAATTTTCAATTACCCATTGTAAATGTAAAGCACATATATGTAATGCACTAATGCACTGTATAAATGTAACATACTATTACTATTATTATTACTAATATTGAAGACCTTTTTTTGAAAATGTACTCACTTGTCCAATGACTGTCTCATTTGGTGAACCTCTCTGGACTTTCAGGAATGATGCAAGGGATGCTGGGAGGTTAAAAGTCACTTGCAGAGTTTCCCTGACATCACAATCAGCAGCTTTCATGGGGGGAAAAAAGAACATCATTACGTTTTGTTACAGTCTCAAGATTTCAAGTAGCCAGATGTGTTATACAGTGTTGGGTCCAAGACCAGAGGGTCCGAGATCAAGATCAAGATCAAGATCAGACAGTCCGAGATCCAGAGCCAGATCAAGATCCGCAGCTCAAGATCGAGATTAGAACATCTGAGATCAAGATCAGATATGTCCGAGAATGGACCGAGATCAAGATCAAGATTGAGGTTACTGATGCCGATCTCGAGACTGGTCTCGAGATCAAGATCGATCTCGAGGTACCCAACACTGAGTCGTGTTTTCGCCGATTGGTGAACAATTTTAAAAGCTTTTTCGTTTGATAATTTATGTAATAACAATGTTGATCTCGAGCAATCTCGAGCGAAAGTTCCGAGAACAGAAACTCTGAGATCAAGATCAAGATCAAGACCAACACCTTCGAGATCAAGAACAAGATCGAGGTTACTGATGCCGATCTCGAGACTGGTCTCAAGATCAAGATCGATCGCGAGGTACCCAACACTGGTGTTATAGGTAGAGTTTTCTAGAATCTAGCAGACCCACTTGACAGAAAACTTCTGTGTCCAACCCTTCAAAAGCAATTGAATGGAGTAGGGAATGAACCAAATTACATATACATGTAGTTCTGGGCCCTGTAACACAAAAAATAAGTTAGCAATTGATTGGTACATGTACTTTGCGATTGATGGCTATGTCATTCTATACAACTGATCGCAAAATAGAGATCATACAATTAATTGCTAAGCTTTGTCCTATGCGGCCGTGATTTGGCAAAACAACGTATGTCCTTATACATCTGTGCTGTGATTTGGTAAAACATTGTATTTCCTTATACATCTGTGAGACTTGGCAAAACAATGTATGCCCTTATACATCTGTACTGTGATTTGGCAAAACAACATATGTAGTTATGCGGCAGTCTGTGCTTTGTGCTGTGGTTTGGCAAAACCATGTATCTTACCCAGGGACGCAAATGTTTTGGCAAAATAACTTAAGTCGACTTATGCTGTTTTGCCAAATTATTTGGATCAAAATGGGAATATTTCTGAAATTAAGATGGAATTTTCTTAAAATTCAGATCGATTTAAAAGCTAAAATGTAGACAGATGAAAAATTATGTCTTAATGTATCAAAAAATTTAAAAACCTGAAAAAATTCCAAAAATGACTTACGTTGTTTTGCCAAATCACAGCTGTACGAGGCCCTGTATTTTAATTTTCAAATCATATGGCAAGGAAACTGAATATTTGTGCATTGTATCTTTCCAATAAAAGACCCTCAGATTTGGAAAACTGCTCCCAATAAATCCAAAACCAAAACTAGCCAAAATTAAAGAGATGCAATTTACATCAGTAACTGTGTAGACACAGCAAAATTCTGAAAAATCAAACAAAATTTTTGATACAAGGTTCCATTTGAATATTTAATTAGATTCTCACCCAAGTTGAAGAGCAGGACCATGGTTTTGAGAGAAAGGTCAAGAGGGGTCACAGGGTCATTGACCAGGTCAACCAAGCAGGTCAAACACTCGCTGGGAAGGAGCTGACGAGGACAGAAGTAGCTTAGAGATTTGTCTCTTGACGTGATGCCAATCAAGACCTGGGAAAGATGTGAAAATAGATGCATGGAATATGAAATACATGCAAGAACTGTTCATATAATAGGTCCTAATTAATAAAGGTTTAAATTTAAACCTCTATAGCCTACTGAAATAAGCATAAAATCATTGCCCGCTCAAGTGAATTGATGCCATGTATATACTATGCTTTAATATGGAGGTTTAAACTATGGTTTAAGATAAAACTCCTCCATGAATTCTAGCTAAAGCCTCAAAAAGAAGGTTAATTTCTGGTGAAAGGTGAATAATAATTTGTGAGCTTTTCCATTCTTTTCATGTCAGTTAAGAAGCATTATCATAGAAGAAATGTCCTCTTTGACTCTTCAAATTATGGCAAGAAACAGCTGAATAGCTTGGACCAAACTTTCATTCCACATGTGTGTGTGTAGTCACATACAAATTTCTGTGTGCAACTGCATGTGGCCAGATTGAGTAAATTTCTTATCATTTTGAAGATTCCAAACAGCATGGTAACTATCCTTTCCAAACTGCTTCCAGACAGTTTCCTTCAAAATGTAATCAGAACTCAATTTTACCCTTAATCCCAGAGTCAAGTTAAAATTCTAGTAGCCTATGGACCAAATGTGACTTCAAAACAACCCTCACAAGATTTTTGTTAGATTAACCCTGTGAAAGAAGAAAATAACTTACATCCAGTCTGCTCTGTAGGTGCATCAAGTTGGCATCACTCTGATTCCTGCTGTACTGATTGGCCGCAAGTACCACAGACCGTACTACAGAGGTGGCCTCCATGGTACACTATTGGCTCTGAAAGGAGGACATTTTTTTTAAATCAAAGTCAAGCCCTTTGACTTTGTTCAAGTGCTATACGATTTTCAAAGAAATAAAAATTAATGTACCCTCTCCTCCTTCTCCTTCTCCTCTTCCTCTTCTTCTTCTTCTTCTTCTTCTTCTTCTTCTTCTTCTTCTTCCTCTTCAATCAAACATAATCGTCCTGACTCTCTAGAAATATGAATAAGAGATGATCTTTTTTTTTTTTTTTATTCTTCTGGTTAATGGGAAAATGGATTTAAACTTTTTAAAAATACTGTTCCTACTCATATCAACACACATTTTGATTATGTCCATTATTTCTGATGAATTTTAGAACATGTATATAGAATTAGAAGGAATGCCATTGCCAAATTTAGCATTCCACGTCGGAACTGCTCAGGCAGTAAAAACAGTCAGGATTCAGCCTTTCACTAGATCTAGACTAGTTCAGGAATTAAAAAATCACAACGTCAAATAGATCTAGCTTTGAGGAATTTTTTATCACAATACAGAAATTGAATTCTGATTAATTGGTCAATTGCCATTTTGCAACCGATGCGACGTCAATTCAAGTCAAAATTATCGTAACAACTAACACGAAATAGAACGTATGGGGCAAGAGTAACTTGTACAGTGGGACGTTGCAAGTCTAACTTACTTAGCCTACGAGACTAATTAAAAACCACAAGAAACTGTAAAGTTATACAAAATGTTACCAGTAATACCAGTCAAAACGATACCATGTCCACAATTAAGATGAAAAATTACTATTTCCAGCTAACTTACCGTAAATCCGCTTGAAGAGAAAGGTTGTTGTTGTCGTGAAGTCGACTGTTTTCTTTTTCAAACGTACCGCGCGCCGCGCGCTGCGCTGCCTGTACGGCTAGAGATGTGCTAGATTTAAAAAAACAAGTACGTGCATAAGTTTTGCGTACTTATGACTCGACTCTAAAGATCTAGTGCGGTATTCTGAAAACTGTTTTATCTCAAATATTTTTGTCCCTTATTGTATCTCCACACTTAACTTAAGATAAAATTGGTATTCTGAAAATTGTTGTAACTTTTGTTGTAACTTTTGTTGTATCTTTGTTCATTCTGCGCATGATCCTAATTTACATATGCGCGCTGAAGATAATATCATGAGATAATTGGTATTCTGAAAATTATCTTATCTTTTGTTGTATCTTATCTTCCATGGTAACTACGACAAAACTTAAAACAGCTTCTAGCTGTTGTATCTCACGGTCCCGGCAATTTTTCTAGCTCAGAATCAGACAGTATATATGCTCGAATAGCAAGATGGAGACTGTGTGTGATTCAAGATCTCATAGAGAAGACATTTTTAAGAAATTACAGGTGGAATTCGATGATTTTACATCAATATGTGACTTTTGGTGTGACTGATGAGCTACGAGATTATCATTTAGTTCGCCAAAAAGAATGAGTAATTTTCCTTTATTTTTGTGATAATAACATTATTTGGAAATCGGGGTGAAATTCGCATTTTGTCAGCTTCAAAATCACGATTTGCATTCATTTATTACGTGTGCGTAGCTTTAGGACCCTTTCATTTTTTCGACCCAAATTCGACATGGGTATCGACATCGACTTGAAAATTAATGTTATTGATATTTGTCCGTCGTAATGTTCTCATGGATTTAATTCAAGAGTATGTAGAACCAAGATATATGAAAGAAATTCGCATTTATCATTAAAAAGTGGCTTTTTAGCCGCTGGAAACAAAGTGCGTAGCTTTAGGTCCCCCCATCATACACACAGGCTAAATCGTGTGTTATCAAAGGTGGTGAAAGATCAAGCTTATTTGACTGTAATATAGGAGTGCGTCAAGGAGAAAATTTATCACCTGTGCTATTTGCTATGTTCATAAACGATTTCAAAGAATTTATCAGTAAACGATATGATGGTCTAGATGTTTTGCCCAAGAAGCTTCATTCATTATTACAAGACCATGGAATTGATGTGTACATGCAGTTGTTCACATTACTTTATGCAGATGATACTATTGTACTTGCCAAATCTGAACAAGAACTTCAACGCCAGCCTTCCAAAAGTCGCTCAGTGGGGGGGGGGGGGGGGGGGGTTATGGGGTCCAGTTCCCCTCCATAATTCTCTGACAAGCAAAAAAAAAAAAGTTTTCTGGTCGAAAAAGGGGGGGGGGGCACAATCGCAAATAGGGGGGCACATTGCATTGTTTTCCCTCAAAAGGGGGGGGGGCACGGGCCGGGATTGCCCCCCCCCCCCTAAATCCGCCACTGCCTTCAATTATAATAATACATTTCGGAAAGCCCAAGAAAAGCAAATGAATCAAGCAAGAAGAGCAATGCACAGTATGTTGAATAAGATTTATCATCTTGATTTACCAATGGATATCCAAATTGAATTATTTGATCAACTTGTTTTACCGATACTCCTCTATGGATCAGAAATATGGGGTTTTGATGTGATTCGAGATTTAGAAGTCTTTCACACAAAATTTTGCAAGCAGATTCTAAGAGTTAATAAATCAACAGCGAACTGCATGGTTTTAGACGAGCTCGGAAGATTCAAATTAGAGAAATATATTGAAAATAGAATGATAAACTTCTGGTATGGATTATTTCACAGTAGTCAAACAAAAATGTCTGATATAGTGATTTACGAGATTGTAAAGATATTTTCCGATCAAGGTATATATCAGACAAGTTGGTTAATAAAGATAAAGCAAACTCTTGATAGGTGGGGCATGACAAATTTATATGACATTTGTGGTTCCTCGAGCAGAGAGTGGGTAAAACAAGCTGTAGATCTGCGAATAAAAGATTCACAGTTACAAAATTGGTTTATATTGATAAACGAAAATTCATAGTGTGTAAACTATAGAATATTCAAAGAAAATCTTTGCCTAGAAAGTTACCTCAGCAATATGAACAAAAAAGATCGAATTACTTTTTGTAGATTCCGATGTGGAAATCATCGACTTCCAGTTGTCTCGGGAAGATATGAAAAGTGTCAAAGAAACATGAGAATTTGTACACTATGCAACCTGCAATCAATTGGTGATAAATTTCACTATCTATTCATTTGTCCTTCTTTTAATAAGGAAAGAAAATTTCATCTTCAAAAATATTACACTGAGCGGCCAAATACATTCAAAATGAATCAGCTCTTTAATTGTGAAAAACCAGAAATCCGTTCCAATCTTGTAAAATTTTGCAGGAAAATTATGCTTCGTTTCTAAAGGCGCTCGAAATACAATATTTTGAGCTTTAGATTTAATTGTGGCATTACAGCCAACGATATGCTGATGCCATTACTTGCCTTCTTTGGAATATTTATACAATTTAATTATATTTTAAGCTTTCATGCACTTATTTATTATTTCAACTGTAATTATCAAATCTTTTTTTTTAATGTCAATTTGTTTTCTTTTTGTTGTATTTTTAAACATTGTACTCTAAATGCTTTGTAAATTATTTGATGAAATACTAATGATGATTTGTACATGTATTATGATTGTATATACCCTCTCTAAAGGTGACATGAGAATAAATGTCATTGTCATTGTCATTGTCATTGTCATTGTCACTGTCATTGTCATTGTCATTGTCATCCTTATGTTTGACATAAGGGGTTCTCCTATTGGTTATCCTACCTATATAAAATCCATCTTGATTGGTAAAGTGTCGAAGATAACATAAAGGCGGTCCTTAGAGAGATAACATCTATTGAAGACAATTTTCAGAATACCAACTTACAACAATATCCGCCACTGTCTTCAGATATGCAAAATAATGAATAACTTATGCATGTAAAAAATGAACCTGTAAAAAAAACTTTCACTTTAACCTAAATTAGGGTGTTTTTTTTTCTCTCACTCGCTTCGCTCGTTCGTTGCCATATATTAATCAATTGTGCTGAAGCTAATGTATAGTTTTATTTTTTTTTCAAGCTGGGCCACTGTTGGCTGTAATGTTTTGCCCCATAAAAGCAAGGTCCAGATACGCCAGCGTGTAAAGGGGAAGACCATGCTTGAAAATCGAATTTTGAAACCGATTCTAATAACTAGAAAACATATCAACTGCACATGAGTCAGGGGTGTAGATAGCGGGGGGGGGGGGGGGGGGGGGGGGGAGGGGGGTAGAGGTATGCATTCACCCAACAAATGGTGGACAATATACATTTCTTTTATATGTTCTAGATGAATACAATTTGATATATTATATTTATTAATATTATTCAAATTTATATATCCTTTTTATTTCAGTGTAGATATTATTTATGTATAATATTATATATTTATATGAATTTATTAATATCCCCCAATATATTTTGAGGTGATTTTTTCAAAGCCATAATGAAGAAAAGTAATTTAGATTAAAAGTACATGTAATTATTCTCGATTTAGAGGGTTCAGTCGGTAACTTTCCTTTATAGTGCAATTTTGCCACACTCATGTTAGTCATGTTAGTTGGTTGGTTGGTTGGTTTTATTTTCCGTATAAAAAAGATCATCAGTACACACTTATAAATATTCATGTACAAGATAAAAAAATCAAGAATTAAATCAAGAGTTAACAACAATAAAATAATGGCTGGAAAGCTCTTTTCAGAGCCATTAACTTAATGGCTCTGTTCTTCCTAGAGGAACAGTAATACTAACAATCTTCAAAACTGAAATGAAAATATAGTCACAGGAATCGAATGTGGTGGGGAAAGAGGGAATACATCACACCCAATAATTATCGAGGATGGTGACCTGTGCCATCATCACCCAACTATACACAGAAGAACGATGAAATGACAATCATAACATGTAGACCCCGTCAGAAGCACCTATCCGGGGGTTGCATGTCGGCTCAGTGCCCCTACTTTTCCCTTTAACTTCAGATAAGTACCCCCATTTTTCTTTCGAATAAGTTCTTATAAGTGCCCATTTTGATAATTACACCTCATTCCTCAATTTACCTTTGATAAATGCTTCTATTTCAACAAGAGCATTTAGTATCCCTTTTAATGTAACAAGTCATTTTTCCCCCTTTGTAATATATAGGCACTGCTTTAATTTTTTTTCCTACTTTATAAGAACATTTTTCCGTTATAATAAATGCCCCTTTTCAGGTGTGATTAGTGCCCATTATTTTTTCACGTCTGATAACTGCTTTTTCTACCTTTTCTACACATTCATTTATTTTTCTAATAAGTGTCCTTTTCCCCATGATAAGTACCACGTTTCCCTTTTTAATAACATGTGCCCCTGATCCAAAGTGACTTAGAGCCAATATTCCCAAATGCTCGCTCGCTACGCTCGCTCGTATTAAAAGTATAGCTTTTAGATAAATTTTCAATGTGAAATTTTGCAAATGAAACCCCATCAGAATTATGTTTCCCCGTTTTTATATTACAATGTAAATACGACCTCACAAATTTTGAATAATGTTTGCTCGCTCGCTCAATATTCAAATCATACTACAAAACTGCAAAGCATAAAGCTAAAGTTGTTTCTTCGACATGTAAAGAGAAAAACTATATTCATGTTTACACATCCTCACACCACACACACACACACACTATATATATATATATATATATATATATATATATATATATATATATATACACACACACACGGTCCTTGAGGAAAATCATACCCCCACTTATGAGGACCTGTCTACGCCAATGACACGAGTCCTAAGAAATGGACAGAAGGGCGACAGAGAAAGAAGCAGTAGAAAAGTACAATCGGGAATAACATTCACATTTTTCGCTCTATTTTTTGTTGTTGTTGTTTTGTTGTTGTAGCGTTTGTGCGTTTTTGCGCCCTGCCCCCCCCCCCCCCCCCCCCTTCCCTCCATGACGTATTGTTATTGTTAAAGGTCATGTAAAGTTTTGGTAAGCCCTCAAAAACTGTTCGTCAGATTTCTTCAATTTTTGTTGATAAATAGCAAGATACTAGCAATACTAAGACACTGTGAAGATTTCGCCTCCTAAAGTTTAATATTAAACAAATAAGAGGCAAAAACTAATTTATGTGCCGGGACAGGCACGTAAAATCCCAACAAAGGCAGCATGTGCTATACACTGTAAACACACGTGTAAAACCAATGATGAGTAGCTACACACAGTGCACACACGCTGTCTCTATGCGAAGCCCCAAGATTGCTGTGCGGGGAGCCGTCGGGGTGGAAAGGTCCTAGCATTATGGCAGTGATCAAGCATTCCTTACAGATATTTACACTGAAATTCACCAGAAATCATAGATGAAATACCAAATGATCTCTTACAGACATCTTTTGATACAAGGAGAACAACATGAGACTATACTTAACATGTTTCTTTCCAATTTCCTTTTTGCTACCAATACTGTACATGAGCTTTAAAATCGGCGATACACATGTGCTTTTTCATTCACCAATTATATCATTATGACGTAAGCATGGACGGAAATGTCTCTTCAAAATGAAAGAGACATATCCTGACAAGCAGCAACAACCAAAAAACATCATCAATAAAAATGGGGGGGGGGGGGTGGGGGGTGCTATCGCACCTAATACACCCCCCCCCCCCTTCCCCCGGGCCTGATATATTCTACCTTAAAATTCACTAACTCTATCTCATTTCTCTCTCTCTCACGCACACACACACACACACACACGCACACATACACACACAAACGCTTTCTATCACTCTCTCTCTCTCTCTCTCTCTCTCTCTCTCTCTGTCGATCCCTCTCTCTCTCTTTCTCTCTTCTGTGCTCATATCCAAGTTCATTTTTTCAACCTAGTTTTATACATTACATAACTGCTACATTCTAAAAATATCATCATCTGCTTTCAAAAAAAAAGAAAAAAAAAAAGCCGGCCTTGTGAGCTGAACAACACTTTTAATAACTGGGGAGCGTTTCATGAAAGGATTTGTCGGATATTTTTTCCGACAAGTGTTATAAGCTACTGAAATCCTTGCATCTGATTGGCTGAGAGCAAATTTGTCAGTAAAAATCACTGACAAAATGCTTGATGAAACGCTCCCCTGGTGTATTGGTTAATGCCTTGACAGGCTCGATTAGCGCAGGTAGGCCTACTGACGCAATCGAAATGACGCTCGTGTGAGCCTGGCTTTGTGCCGCAAACTGCTTTTTGGCCAGCGCACATCAAAGAATGTGTGTCAGAGTGTGTTCAACTGAAACTGATTTGGCCAATCCATTTTTTTTTATTATTATTTTTTTTTAATGCTTATGGGAAATGGAAAACTGATTCGGGGTACTTTTCAACGCTTTCCACCACCAGGGGCATCGATCCGTTTTTTATGATTTTTTTTAAACTCCTCTGTAACCAGCTTACATGTCATGAAGCAAGGAAAATCAGAGAATTTGCGAGCGGAGAGCTTGGCGAAATTCAAGTCTGATTTTGTAATACCTCCTGTATTTCATTGTTTGGAAGGTTTTATTTCCCGAGTTTTGCATCATTTTTCCTTATTTTATTTTACACCTCAGGATTTATTTGGATTTGTTTGCCCTAGCTCCCAATAATTTCGGGGGGGGGGGGGGGACTGCCTCCCTGCATGCCACCCCTGTCCACCACTTGGGTCTCTTAAATATCTTATGATATAGTTATCAAGTGTTTTTATATGACAGCAGAACTGTTACAGGATAAACATTTCTTTTGCAATTAATGGGAGGTTCATGTTTATTTTTTTCACCAAATGACCTGCTGTATTATTCCTACTGACTTTGTAGAAACGGGTTTAAAACTAGCTTTAGTACAATATTTGCACTCCCCGGGGAGTCAACGTCAGTGATGACTCCATTTCAACACTCTAAAAACTAAAGTGTTAAATCACCATTTAAAAGGGCCGAGGAGTGACAACTTTTTCAAAATTGTGGATTAACACTTTAAACATGCTGGATACAACACTATAAAGGCTGAATCCAGCAGTTTGAAATAGTTCATCTACCATTTTGAAAAAGCTGTCACTCCTCGGCCCTTTTAAATGGTGATTTAACACTTAAGTTTTAAGAGTGAAGTTATAGAGAGAGGAGTCAACTTTAGAGCATTCTAATACAAAGATGTACACTATAATTATTTGGAAGGTGACGGAACTTACTTGTAATATGCAATTTCGTATCATTTTCCTTTTTCAAAAATTCTGCACACTATAGCTGGGCTGCCAAGATACGTTACCCGCCCCACTTTTTTTTTTTCCTTCCAGTTTCTGGATACGACAATACCAGCCAAATTTCGAGAGGAGGTCATAACGTGTCAATGACTAATATATCCATGTGCTCATGACTATTTTGCAATAACCCGGAACTACCAGACGAAGAAATGTTTCCATCGTTTTTTGCCATCTGGCAATGAACCACCCAAAGTTGACCGCTATAAAATATTTGCACGGGTTCCATACGGATTGCTGCTTTATGATCTCGCGTCAGTATCAGATTCATTCACACACGCATATAGAGCGCAACGGACCAGTCTCTCCGAAAGGATCAAGTTCAACTGAATATCGCATTTCTTACAAATAGCAAACGGAATAAGG